>JAUZSU010143596.1:860-15278 GCA_034780255.1 Parotocinclus maculicauda | reverse complement strand
GCCACAGTTGGGTCCTTAAGCAAGGCCCTTAACCCACCATTGCTTGAATTGTAAAAATATATCACTTGTAAGTCGCTTTGGATAAGGGCGTCTGCTAAATTCCGTAAATGTAAACAATGTGAATTGTTTGTGTACATCCATGGAAGCCAACACACATCAACTTGTTGCTTTAATCCATGTCATCTCAAATGCACCCTTTAATTTGAGTGAACACACTAAGTGAGCTAAAAACAGTAAAAAGCTTCAGGGAGTGAATGCGATGCTCCAGCAGTTTTATGGCAGAGTCACAACAGTTAATGTCAGAGGAGATTGTCCTTAGGCTCAGCTGTCCCACTTATCATATGCCTGAGCAAGTTCTGGGATGAGATTAGATTATGGCAGCTGTTTTATATATAAGACCCAACCACAAAGATTTATTACGGAGAGTTTTACAAAAGATTCTGCAGACAGAGATGTGTTATATAGCATACAATGACTTATGCACCGAAACATATTCGTTTCCATCGTTGTGCAAGTAACTTTCAATGTGTGCTATTTGTATTAAAACATAAATGACTGTTTTCTCTCATTAAGTACCCTTGTTTCTTTTTTATACAGCAAAAGACTGTTTACCAAATGTATCTCTTTTCTAAAAATGTTTGGTACAAGAGACAAAATGGGAAATTCAATTGCCTGAATTCAGATTACCTTAAATGCAGGGCTAGGCAGCTAATCAAAAATGAATTGAAACTGAAATTCAGAACCTTTAACTAATGAAATAACAGCCCATATAAGCTATTCCACTTTTATATCAATTCTGTTAATTTGTTTGCTTACTGCTGTTTATTTATTTATTTTTTTTTAAACCCCACTGTCCATGTACTGTCCCCTTAAAACATACTAACCCGTTTGTAGTCATGTGACTCCACCCCATCCAGTCAGTGATACTGAAGCAACAGAGAACTCAAATGCTGAGCAAAAATGTATTGTCCATCCTATATACACATGGCTTTGAAAATAAAGACACCAAACAAAAAGTATTTAAAAGCACTAAACAGTATATGATGGATTCAAAAAGATAGAAAAAAAATTATTTATTTTTTATTTATTATTTATTTTCTACTGTAATTTAAAAAAATAACAATGGAAGGAATTTGCTTGCCATTCCAAGAATCTGGAAGAATTTCAGTGCATAAAGGGTAAGGATACAAGCTTAAAAACACATGGGAAGGGATAACTTTGGTAAACCTTACAATATGGAGTTGCATTAACAAATGACACTTAAATGCCTCATGTTAACCAGATCCAGAAGCGGCATTGGCTTCTCTGGATTCTGAGGCATCTAGGATGAACCAACACAGAGGTAGTGTGTATTGTAGTCAAACTAATCAGTACAAATTGATGCTTTGTGGTTCAAATTGTGCAAATGTAGATCTACTACCATTTCCGGTTTTTCATAATAAAAATAAAAATACACCACATATTATAGTAAGAATTTGGATAAAAGAAACTGATATGGTAGAAGTACAGATGACAGGGGTTGACAGTAATGTTGGAATGTTTCCTAAATGTGACTGACTACTCTAAAGTATCTCTAGTTGTGAATAAATGCAAATGAATGGTGAGTGGGTGATGCCCTGCTTAGTTTAGCCTTGTCCTGATGATCAATAATATAGAATATTATGCTAATAAAGCCTGAGTGTTATTAGGCAAATTGCTATGCTCATGTGCAAATGTCTTTTAATCCATTTTACTGCTACTTTGATTCAGTTAATCCACCTCCTGCTGGGTTCAAAATTGTATACAAGAAAAAGATTTGACCGTCCTGTACTAAAGGCTATATAAGCACCAAAAATACTGATAAAGCACATACACACAAATATGTATTAAACATACTACTCAAATATTACATATACTCAACTACTATACTATACAAGCTAAAACTTATAAATAAGATATACAAGTAGTTGGGGATACGTTGTGACAAATCCATCGCAAATTGGATTTACTGTAAATCGAAGACTTTAATATACAGGGTGAGTCAAAAGTCACAGGACATGCCGCGCACTCTGTCGTGGACTTTTTTACAAAGTTAAAAACGGATGTCCAAAGAGCTTCTGATTGAGACACATATAGCAGAAATACACTGCTCACAAAAAATTTCATTATGAGATATTTCAATTTGAAGTATCCGCTAATTGTCATGAGCAGCATATTACATAATGGACAAAAAACAGACACCCAACTGAAATTATAATTATTTACAGTATTTACGTTTTAATTTAAGTATTATACAAGTTTAGACAGTTACATTTTACATTTATAACATTTTAAAGACTAGTATAGTACACCAGCACTACGCTGTGTTACTTAACTTTTCTTTGGAGATTTTTAAAAGAGCTTTGTCCACTTTAAGGCCCAAATATCCATGCAAGCTGTTTCCTCCAAATAAAAAAAAAAGATCTTATTTACAACTAGTTCAATTGAACCACATTATCTAATTGGACCTAATTCTGGAAATGATTTACTCTTCTCTCCTATATTACTTTTCTTTTCTCTCTAAAATAGTGTGCTTAATAATGAAGTTACTTTAGCTTGGAGCACCACATCCAGTGGCGTGCAAAGCATTGAACAGCAAGATGAAGTTTAAATTTAGGAGGAAAATTAGCAAGGAAATGTAAGTAATACCATCACATTTACTTAGATTAAGGACATTCCTAACACGGCAGTTTGGATGATAATGATTTAAACTAACATTTATTTAGCAGTAGATTACTGTGGTAAAGTAATAATAACGCTCTGTATTTACCGGTCAAAAAGGTGAATGTTTCAAACAGTGGTCAAGTTGCTAATTTCAAGTCAATTGATGATTGAACCGAGAGAAAATAACACCCCAGTGTCAATATACATGTCCCGTTTATATATCCAAAACCATATTAGTTTAGAATCTGTCCCCATACCACACTAGAGATCTCTTTCAGCTGCTAGTATCAGCATTCCGTACAGCTAGTCAAGTAATGGCTTTGAGTTAGAACTGAACCGGATGAATAGGAACCAAATATTATACTACTAACATTCAATCGGACGTGTCGTCCATGACGTCTGGTTTTGAGTAAGGAATATTGAGCTTCAAATATGTAATATTTGATGGAATATTTAAGTCGGGCAAGCTAACTAGAAAACTGGACCTAAATATGATCTTATTGCTCTATAGAAACTATGCTAACAAACGCTACACTAACACTTGACAAACCATTAGCTCGTTGGCTAACCTCGGCTAAAACCGACTTAAACCAGCAACAAAGACGATTACAGATAAATTGTTATGCCAAAGAGTGCAGCGTTACAAGTTTTTCTTTCGAACGAATGCCACAGAGAAACACTGCAATGACTGAACGTTACTCACTTTGACAGGCAGCAACTTGTTTTCCTCTAGTTTAATAAGTGCGCGAAATGAAGAGGGAAGAGACGTCACGTAAAAGAGGCGGGGTAAGGCTATTCTAAGTAACTTTTGTTTAGCTATACGATATCTTTCATACGATATCTTTCTCCTTATTATGAAATTCTTAAAACCAATTGTTTCACGCATAAAAACTTTTATGTGATCTTCATTAGAAATATAAAATCTATTTCACATTCATAATCTATGCGTAAATAGTTCTGTTACATTGATAACGACTGAACGACATTCCTTGTAATGGACAACAAGATTATTTTGTTGTAAGGGTATGCATAGCTGAAGAGCACAGAGGTTTAAAAGTCTGACACCACTAATGAAAATGCTGTTATTTAGATTTTTTCACCATATAAAGCTGTACATGGCATGTTCTCACAGTATCTAAATAAACTTGTAGAATCTTATAACCTATTGTATCTATTTCATTCATAAGGTGAAGGACTCCTTTTAGCTCTGTAGATTCAATACAAATCACAGCAGGGGGTGGGCTGTCTGGGATAATGCCCCCAGCTATGAGATAACCTCCTGACCATTGTTGCGGATTTAAACACGCTCCTAATCTTTACATCTAGATTAAAACATACTTATTTACATGGCCTTCAGTTAGTCTTTTTAGACTGGAATGCACTGATTCGGTCCTGGGAACTAGAAGTTTGAGTCACCTCTGACTTATCTTCTCTTTCATGCCCTGTGGCTTGGTAACCAGTCTGTTGATAGTCTGCGTGTATGGCTGGGCTGTGTGGGGTTTGTCCGACTGGGCTGGGCTTCGGGCCTCTATGGCCTAGGGTTGTGCATCCTTGGATTAGCCCAAGAGCAGATCCAGGGTTTCATTAATATAGGGCTTTTGTAGTTACACGTTGTCCATTTCTTCCAAAATAGACATGAAATACTAAGTCATCTGACCACAGTACACATTTTCTCTGTGGGATGGCCCCTCGGAGCCCAAAGAAATCCACGCAGATTCTAGAATGTAATTTCAAATTGCAAAACCTGACTAAGGTCAGTACTTGCCAAAGTAATTCCTTGCCCATGTGGTTATTTCAGCTATTGATGAATGACGATTTTTGATGTCGTGCCATCTGACGGATCAAAGATCAAAGGTGTTTAGGATTGTACCTTCTGCCCTTTACGGACTCAAATACCTTAAGGTTCCTTAAATTGTTTAATGAGTTTGCAATGTAGAGAAAGAACACAAATCCCGTCCAATCTTTGTTTAAATAATTTTGTTTTATCCCTTTCAATAAATTTCTTACACATTTATTGACAAGCTGGCAACCCTCTGCTCCTTGAAGACTTTCATGGATGCTGCTTTTGTGCCAGAATATGATTACCTGTTTAAAATAACATGACTTTTTTTTTTTCTAAATTGCCCTATCCCAGCTTTATTTAGAATGTGTTGCCGTCTTGAAATGTAGACTCTAATGGTTACAAATTAAATAAAATTAATTTGACCCGAAAAAAAATATATATTGGGTTTGTACTGTAAACTTACAAAAAATATGTTTTTTATATGCGCTTTCCATACTGCACTAACTTTTTCTGATTGAATAGTTGTTAGTACTGTCACTTCACAGCTCTTGAGATCCTTGGTTTGATTCCCAATCTGAACCCTGTTTGTGTGCCTGAGTCTTGTTCTTGCTGTGTCTGCATTGTTTTTCTCTGCATACTCTGATTTCCTCTTATGTTCCAGTCGTGCATTAGGACAATGGCTGTCTCTAACATGTCAAAGTGTGTGTGGTTGTGTGACCTGAGATGGATTGGTGCCTTGTTTTGGGTTGATTCCCACCTAGCTCATTGTGCTGCCAGTCAGGTCTCATCAGCCAGCGATGTATTTTGCAGTATTTGATAACGCAAATGAAAACTGATAGTTTTGGTAAATTAACTGTTACCTCCAAGTCTCACACAGTCACTTGTTTTCACACTACTGCAACGTGCCACTGCACCATAGAGTAACATACTGGATAATGTGCTGCTCTTTCCTCTGTCATAATGTGTTTACTCTGACATGTACAGCATGAGGTACAGGAATTTGGAATTTGTTAATGACAAAGTTCAGAGTAGTTACAAGATGAAACTGTAAACTTTGTTAATATTTCTTATTAATTTAGATGCTTGGCTTGTGGGTTTATACCAAACATGTTTTATATAGCTTCACAATTTCCAAGCAGTGTACAATATGTATAATTGAATGCGTTGCAAGCTTCATGGTGCATCTTTTACGAAACCCTTAGGTTTATGCCAGTATAATGGTGTATTGGTGATATAAGGATGTATTATTGTCTGTGTCAGTTTCTGGCTTTGTGTTTCAGTTTTATATAGCATTGACATAGCAAAATGTGCTGTTTAAGGTTCAATTTCACCACTCCTAATTATCTCTTTTTCTCTGTTGAGTTACATGTCTTCTACTGATGTGTGCTGTCTGTACTGCTGCCATTCCCTCTGGATGATGTATTTAGTGAAATATCCTAAAATAAACATTCTCCACTGACTGCTGCCTGTGTGGAGTTTGCATGCTATTCCAGTTTCCTCACACATTCCATAGACAGGGTGAATGGGTGTATGTGTAGGAGCATGTGCCCTGACACACAATCTACGGTTGATTCCTTCCATGGAAAAAGGCAGGAAACAGACTGGGTCCAAGGTTTATTTACAAGCAACAGGATAAAAAAATGATATCGCTGCCTCAAAAATAGAGAATGAAGGAAGTAAAATCAATAATATGTAAAGCTTCAATAATATGTGTTCCTTCTATTTTCAGTTTACAATTTATTTACTAAAAATAAATGTTCCCTTTCATTATATTTCAACTTGATTCAAGTTATTTCTCTGTTTTTACTTTCCTGTTTTAGCTTTGTTTCCAACTTTCTTTCCTTCTTTCTTAGCTTAACTAATTACCCACACTTCAATTAGCTTTCCCATCCATATGTAGTTTTATGCTTTCTCTCCTAATTTTCTTACTTTCTCTTACTTACTTAAATATTCTCCTTTCTCTAAGTATTTGTTTTCCATCTTCCTCTTCAGCTCAATTTATAACTTGAGGTATTCTTATCACCCTTCATCATCTCTCACTTCTTATACATTTACCTTAACATTTTAGTTAATTTAGTTCATTTTGACAATCCAGTTTAGCACAATAGACTTTTTCTTCAGTTGCCTTTCACTTTTTTCAGACTTTTATTTATTTTATTTTTTTTCCTCTTACTGGCAAAGCACAAACAATTACAGACACTGAACAAAGTCTTTGTTGAGCCATATATGCAGGTGCAAACAAACAGCCTACAAAGGTCAGGGTCAGAACAGGTGTGCCTTTGCCTTTCCAGAGGTGCAACTTAGCCCCATACACTAGTGATGTTTAAGATACATAGTTCATGTCTCTTTTTGTCATTTTATTTTGTTTTGTACAGTAAGTTGCTGTTTTGAATGAATTACAATGTTTAAAATAAATTCCAATGGAGTTTTGAAGCAAAATTAAAGGAGGAGTCTCATAAATACATATAATTAAATAGATCATAAATAAACTACAAAATGAGTTTACTGCAAAAAAAAATGTAAGAACCACTGCCTTACATTCTTATAGAAAATAGAAGCATCACTTCTATTCTTCACCATGACCACTCCCTTGAGCACTGGCATATGTGTTGTAAGTTTTAAATGAGTTGTTGGATTGCACTGCCATTAGCTTAATGCAATTTTTAATGTCAGATTTTGAACATGAATACACTTAAAATGAAATTAAGAGTGCATACTGTGCTAAATTACTAATAAAACCAGATAGGTCAAAAGTAAATTAACCTCAGAGTGTAGGTGCTCAGCTTTCTCAGGTCCTGGGGCGATATTTGTGTATAAACTGGAGTGTATTTCACTGATAATTTGTTGAAATTCTGTACAGAATGTAAAGTAATCCCATTAAGCCGCCTCTAGAGAGGGCAAAGGAGATTACTAATGTCAGAGTAATCAAAATCAGCTAGCCGTGTCGCTCCTCTACAAATCCCAATTGTCATTTATGGTGACAGTCTCAATAGTGTAAGACCTTACAACGCTAAATGAGAAGTATAATAAAAGAGTAGGACTATAATGATGCAGTTAACAAAATAATGTAGGTGTGCATTTAAAATAGTTTCCAAACCTGAATGAACATGGCAAATGAATTTAAAAAATGTAGACAACCAATATTTCATGGACATGTTTTCATCTATGTTTCTTTCTGTTTGTGCAATACATTCAAATGTACATACTTTGCATTATATTACTCATTATGGCATTACTCTAAAAATATTAGTATAACGCATTTACATTTGTAAGATAATATGAAGTTGTGTCAGACATTATGTAATAATTGGAAGTAAAATGCACTGCACTGGCCAATAGCATTAACTAGACTGAAGATTTTGTTACTTTTAAAACATTTCAAAAATTTCACAGCAGTCTAATAAACTAGCCCACAATTGTAATGACCATGGTTAGAGTCCCTGTGTTGACATCTGGCTTTGAGGGGCATCATGATTGGCATTATTAGCAATCCAACATTCCTATCTGGGTGCATCAGTGGCAATGATTATACGTGGAATCCACTATGTCTTCAGCATACCATTATATTAATTTAAAATACAGTAAAATGGTTGGAATTTATTTTCCACATATGACCACAAAAACTTATTTTTAGTTAGCAAGAGTCCAGCATCCTAAAAGCAACAAATGCTAACTGGAAATGTGTAATTTAGTAAAAGTTAAATTCTGGGTTGAAATGGCCAGAATGCATTATATTTATTTTTATGTGCTGTTATGTATTATATATATATTTAAGGGGAGTCAAACTGGATATAACCATGATACATAAGTAGTAGCTACATAATAAGTAGTAGCTACATGCATCAGTGAAAATAATGCCTTACAAAACACCAGCTGCTAACATAAATGGTGCAATACCAATGTCAAAGACGAAATGCTGGGATGCTGGAGTCTTACATACAGAGTTTCAAAGAAAAGCCATGTTTGATACTAGGCAAATAAAAAGAAAGGTTACAATGGGGCAAAATACACAGAAACCAGATGGGAATGAATGATTAAAAAAAGAGTGACATGTAGAGCAAATAAAAGGATGCTGGGGCACTTGCTGCACTTTATCAAGAATGGCTGAGGCAAGATACTGGTATGTGGCTGCTTCAGCACTGGTAAGGTGTAATACTTTTATAGAGTAGAAGGAATAATGAACCAGAAAGGTTACAGTTTCTCCTGTGGTGAGTGATTGATTAGAGCAAATTTCATCATGCAGCGGGACAATGATCTGAAGTTTATTTCTAAACTAAGCAAAAATTATTTTGTGAGTAAACAGAGAGCTAGAGTACTGTATTTGATGTACTATACAAAAATGTATTAGATTTAAACCCTGTTGATATATTGTAGCATCATTTTCACCAACATACTTTTAGGAATCCACAGTGGAAATGAAACCCAGAAAGCTAGAGTGTGAGCCCTGTGTGTTACTGAAGAGCCAGACACAAGGGACAGTGACTCGTGGACATGAGTGGCCTGTAAATGTCAGACTTAGTAGCTGAGATAACTAGGACACAAAAAATGATGAAAACCTCCTGATGTAACTTTCATAATTCTGGAAACTAAAAGAAGTACTGCACCATGTGAATGATATACACAAAAAAAGCCAAGCTAAGCTTTAGATTAGGTTCCAAAATAAAAATAAAAAAACAGCTGAGAAATGAGAATTGGTCTATAAATTAAGCTAATATTCCAGGATTACATAATAGAGAAATTACAGATATATAAATTCTATTCCTTGTGTGTTTCTCTTACACTTCATACTCATGGACACTCACCAAAAACATTGCATAAGGGACCTATAGGGACCTCAATATGGCTTGGACTTGGACTTCAGTTAAGTTACTTTCTTAATGAAATGTCACATGTTTATGGGCAGTAACTCAATCCAGGTAGGGTCACAATGAGACTATAGAATACATGGCACATTGTTTTGCAAACGTGTGCTCCGGTGTTTAAAAGAATGAGTTTTGCACAAGTTTCTGTACCTGTGGAGCCGGACTATGAGAGAAAAAGCAAAGAACTATATAATGGAGGCACATGACACTTTCATCAAGCTTTTATAGGTTGATATTTTAAAGGCCAACACAGACAGTAAATTCAGCACATTCTACTGGACAGCCCATATGCAAGGAGATTTATAATACATGGACAATCTGCTACCTCATTTGGAGAACCAGCTGGATAACAGAGCTCATACATATAGTGACTTACAGCATGTCTGCAGAAGAGAAATTTTAGCAAGGGCAAATAGGGTAAAAATAAATTGTGAGTCAACATGCTGTTCCACACTTTCATGCATTACTAATCTGAAGCTTTGCCAAGAGGCTGTACAGTGACTCCACACATTGATCTCCCATTTGCAGTTGGCAGGGGACAAGCTCTAGGAACTCCTGCTGAGCTTAAAGGTGAGGGAGGCTGCTCTCATCTTCATTCAGTATCAGAGCATTGAAAGGACTAACACAACAGTGTCATACAGATCTGACATCTAGCGTGACCTTCTTGCTGCAATTAAAGCACGTTTATCAGTACTTTTATTATTATTTACCATAGCATATAATTTACTGAACAAATGTACATTGCTATGCGTATTTCTTTTTTAACCTGACATTTTTCTTATTATCAAATGCACTGCATATCTGGGTAAATTTGATTAACAGGCTCATCTCCTTTATTCAATTATTCTGCAATTTCACCACTACAGCAATGCAGGGGACATTACAGAGATTTGCATCACTGTTTATTTCTGTTCCATAATTAGAGAGATTAGACATCTGAGTCGGTTAAACAAGGAACGATGCACATACACAACTGTCACAACAATGAAGGCCTAAAGGTAAATAGAGCATACTGAGTCATCTTCAGAAATATTGGCACCCAAAATATGATGTATAATTTTATTATTAGTTTGACTTGTCAAAGCCAAGGACCTCTTCTTCTTCTTCAACTTTTTCTTATTATTATACTCTATTATTATACTCTATTCTTATTCTCTAAAAAAAAAAAAAAAAAAAAAAAGAATTTTTTCTACATATTTAAAATTTTGCGGGATAATAAATCCTATACCCAAATAATGTGCTTATGCTTGTGCTAAGTGATCAGACATTCAGTTTTTGTTAAAACCTTTGTAAACAGCTATATTTTCACTAGGTAATGAATGATGTAAACATTGATGTAAACTTGTTTCTGCTGGGATGTGTGTGACAGAGAAAGAGATTTTACAGTTTACAGTTTTACAGTGAATTTAATTTCCATACATTAAATATAAAAAAAATAGAAAATAAATATGCAGTGGTATAAATTTATATTAAATAAATCTGTTTATGGGAAACACTCATATGTAATCGTAACATCTAAATGTTTTTGTGGTGACAAATACAGCACCCCTGACATAGAACCCTACTCCCTTTATCCTGGTAACCCAACCTGGCAATTGATGGAGGTGTGGAGGTGTGACTAATTTACTAGAAACTACACTGCTCACAAAAATAGGGGATAGTTCAAAACGAATATGAAGAGATTAAACAAGAAGTATTTGATTTTATTTCATTAAACAAGATCATCAGAAAAGCTTTTGACATGTAAACTAAATTATGGTGATTAAGTAGGAAGTGATATATTCATGGGGGAGAACAGAAGTATGTTAAACTGGATGATTGTACCACACATTGACTAGTAAGTATTCAGTAGGTTGTATGGTCACCCAAAACTGCCAAAACACACTGACGGGGACATGGACAGGATCAGATTGTCCAGCAGTTCTTGTGGGATTCTCTTCATATTTATTTTAAAATATCCCCTAATTTTTGAGAGCAGTGTATAATATCTTGAACACTGCTTAACAGCCAAGTAAAATGTAATCAGTTAACAGTTATTGGGAACAAAACACTGTTTAATGTGCACCGTACCTTTAAGTTTTGGCAGCATATTCCATTTTTGTCAGCAGTGTATTTCAGTAAGTCTTTCATCATGTCCTGTCTGATGTGCTGCATCACATATCATTGTGACTTCTTGGACAGACGACTGTGGATTACCAGAATGATAGTTTTAATGCAAAATATTAATTATAGTGGGCATTTTTTCTTTACAATAAACAGCATGTGCTGTTATCTCGTGTGACATTCTTTTTAACCATGTTCATGTAATGGTCTGCTCACAGTCAGCAAAATCTAGATCTCTTTCATATAGACCACTATAGACCACATACTTCTGTTTATAGTGTGTGATGGTGATTAGGAGACAGCGCCACTCATTGTTTTGAAGAGCGCCACAACTCATTTACATTTACACGAGACGCCCTTATCCAGAGCGACTTACAAGTGCTTTAAGACATCCGTAACACAATTTATTCCAAATAATCAGAATCTAAACAAGAATACACTTCTCAAAACTGTTTTTTTAAATAAGAGAGAGGAAAGAAAAGAGAATGCTTTGGGGGGGTGGGGAAATAAATGGGTCAAACAACATTTGAAGACACAGCTAACAACTCCATTGTCAAGCAGCGAACGTGATTAACGGCATTAATTAGGGATTTAATGACGTATCGATGTGCACAAACGGGATGATATGCATTTTTGAGTGTAATTATGCGTTCTTATTCATAACATCATCTAACCCTTTTTTTTTGACGCCAGATGGCGAAGTAATACGTCATTCTTGCAGGTGCATGTCCCATTCCTGATTTCTATTAATTGCATTTCACTAAAGATGCTTTTTATTACTCAGAAATGAAAAAAGGAATGTTATTAGTCAGTTATTTAATGCTGTACCATAGAGCATTTTGTTTAAACCTGTTTACTTCTGCTTAAATCTGATACACCTACAGGGAATTAAAGTGTTTATGTTTAAAAACATCTGCAAGAAACAACATTATTTTGCCTAGTTTACACGAGTAACAAAGGAATGACCCTCATTAAATAAAAAAATTAAAAAAAAAGTTACACCCTAAGCACTGTGTTCTAGCATTAACGGGTAACTGATGAGTTGTCCTTAACAGCATGAAAAAAGTGTATTTTACCTAAGATGTTATAATAAAATATATTGCAGTGGAAAAGAATTTTATATCAGCCAGCTAATTAGAAACGTTCCGCTCTAATGCACTGAGGCAGGCAGACAGCCCTTGTGCAAATTCCAGAAAAGACTCTTGTGATATTTTCAAATGTTGCCAAGTACAGTAGCACTTACTTAGTGCAAATGTCTGCCCCCTTCTATTTTAAGGAGTTTCACCTTGAGTATGACAAGCTCGAGGAGCGGCCCCACGTACCAACCACCTTCAACTACAACCCGGCGCAGCAAGCCTTCTGAAGCCCACCTGCACCGGATGTCTGAGCTGCAGGAGCAGACCTCAGGGCCGGACATGGCCAACCACAATCTGCTTTTATTCCTCACCTGTTTGGACAAGGACTGCAGGAGGGGGGCAGGGGCTCTCCACCATAAGCAATGGAGGGAGACTCCCTGCCCTACAAATGATGTGCTGCCCAAAATGACACCCAAACACACCTTTTCACTGTTTTTAAAAAGTACCCTCTTGCGTTTTCTCTTTTTTTTTCATTTTGAGCACAGGTCTGTGTTTTGTTTACGCCTCGGATCAAAAAGCCTGTTTGGTCTCTGGCAGGAGAACTGACTTACAGTACGACAAACACACAGCAGTAACAACACGATGGCTACGTTTCGTTTTCCGAAACATACCGTGCTATAGTAAACAGGACAGACACAAAGTCAACCCAATACACGAGTACAAAAGGGCGGAAGAAAAATGCAATGTCCATTGTTGCACTATTTAGTAATAAAAGAACACAAAAATTGTTTTGTGCTTTTTTATGTGGAAAAAAATGCTCTTATCCTGTTTTTGTCTGGAAAGATACACAGCCTGCTGTTTAACATCATGATTTCTCTTTCTTGTCCATTAGCTTTTTTTCCCCCCCTTCTCCTCAAGAACATTCCTTTGCTCCGCCATCTTAACCGTGCGTCTGATCCTACACCCGGTCAGGTTTTTCTCTGCCTCACTCCAATAATTACAATTCAGACTGTTTTAGTGACCATTGTGGGAAAAGCTTGTGGACCATCCTCAGCCAGGAGGTTGTAACTCAGCTACATTGCTCCAGAAGAGAAAACACTTTTTCGTCTTTGTTACGATTTTGTAATAAATGTGTACATTTTTTTTATTTTTTGGACATCACATGAATAAAAATATGTATGTAAGAATGTGTATATATGATATATATAGATAGCTGTATCTATATATATATATACATGACGTCTATTTTGGAAAAAGGTAATTATTCTTTGCTCAGCCTCATTTTTAGGAGGCGAGCAGTTGGTGGCATTGTGTTAGAAACAACAAGTTAAGAAAAAAAAACAAAACAAAAACAAACAATAGTGTTAATAATGTTGAGCTGCCAGACAGGGCTTCAGATGTTACCCTGTGCACTTAAGACCAATACAAATAAGCAAAAATAAAGGAAGGCCTGATTTTTCTCAAACCAAGGACATCCAAACCCCAAAATCAGAGGGTGGATCCATTTCAGTTGCAGCTGTTTGAATAGACATTTCATAGGAAAAGGAAAACTGGAATACTGCTAACAAAAAAAAATCAAACAAAGAAAAAAAAAACAGACCAGCCTTGTATTTTCTGACAACGTTGAAAGTGCATTTCTTTCCTTTGTAATAAAGCAGAACGGCTTTCCTGAACCAGTGTGTGTCTCTCTGTGGGAGGGGTACGAGGGCTGGTTATTACTCTAGAGCAAGACTAACAAAACAGACTGCATAAAATTAACTAAATACACACAGATGTAAATGTATCATTACTAGTTTCAGGCACGGTGTACTTGTATGGAAGGAACTGAAACACTTTATATCATGTCACCTTTTGCCTGATCATGTATGTAAATCCTTATGGCATTTAGACTCTGGCTCCTCAACATCCCCCC
>JAUZSU010143586.1:0-15279 GCA_034780255.1 Parotocinclus maculicauda | reverse complement strand
ACCTGCCATCACCATGTTTCACAGTATGGATGGTGTGTTTAGGGTGATAAGCAGTGTTCCTTTTCTGCCACACTTAGCACTTTGCACTTAGACTAAAAGGTTCACATTTGGTCTCATCTCACCAAAGCACCATCTTCCACGTTTGCTGTGTCCCTTACATGTCTAGTGGCAAACTGCAAACAGCACTTCTTATGTATTTCTTTTAACAATGGTTTTCTTCTTGCCACTCTTCCATAAAGACCAGATTTGTGGAGTGCACAAGTTATAGTTACTATGGATGTATTCTCCCACCTGAGCTGCGGATTTCTGCAGCTCCTCCAGCTTGGGATATGTTTTTATATCTCTGACCTATCTGATGAGTTCCTTGCTCTTCATGATGCTGTTTGTTGACTAGTTTTCCCTGACAAACCACTGAGGCCTTCACAGCATAATACATACCATTAGCATTGTTGGTGGCTGAGCAAATAGAAACTGGCCAGCTGCTGGAAATGACAGTGTCAGGGGCAAGTGATGGTGATAGACCGAGTAATTGTGTGTAATTGTGAACAAAAATGTTACATGGATTTAAATTTTTTATTTAATAAAAATCTGAAAAATCTGCCACACAAAAGTATTCGGCCCCCCCTATATTTATACTTTGTGAAGCCACCCTTCACTGCAGTTACAGCTGCTTTTGGGTTATGTCTCTATCTGCTTTGTGCATCTCAAGACTATGATTATAACTTATTCTTATTTTGCAAAATAGCTCAGGCTCAGCCAGATTGGATGGTGAGTGTCTGTGATGGTAAATTTTCATGTATTACCACATATGCTCAATGGAATTTAGGTCTGAGTTATTCTAACACATGAATGTTCTTTGATCTTAAACATTTCACTGTAGCTTTGGTTGTATATTTAGCATTATTGTTATTCTGGAAAGGAAATATCCTTCACAGACTCAAGTCTTTTATAGCCAGAGTTTGATACTAAGTGGAGCTTCAACATCAATGTTGAAAAGTATGTTTATAGAAAAACACTAGCTACTGGGGTTGTGCTTCTAGTGCTGATTCTGATAAATGTGATGCTAGGGCACCCGGTGCAAAAGCCTGTGCCAAAAATAAAGTAAGTATTGTCTACTGCGCCAACCTCTAATGGGAGCAGCCAAAAGATTTTACACATTGCTATGTTTTTTCTAATGTTTTTCTATGAAGGTGTTTCTGATAAATCATTAGCATGAAGAGAGAAACTGCCATTTTGAATAACAATCCGAAATTAGAATTGAAAAGTGGCAAGAAAATACACTAGACTTACATTACATTTTATTATTTTCTTTACCGGTTACCCGTAACACTGATCCAATTATAAATTAATTAACATACATGAATTGATATTTCTTGATTTTGAGCATGCACTGCATGCTTGATTAGGGCTCCGTTTGTAGCTTTTCATGTTTCAATTTCTCAGTGTGTATCTGGATCTGAATGTACTTCTCCAGACTTGTGCTTGAACCACAAAGCACCCTGCTGCTACAGATAGCATATGCTTTACTAATCAAAAGTTCACGATTTTCTGCATTAATAGTTCTTTATGCAGCTTGTGAGTCCAGACTGTTCTTCTGCACAGCATCTCTTAAGAGCCTGGGATAAATTGTTACAGCGAGAACAGAACTTCATACATATTATCATGGCTAAATGTCGAATATCTGAAGGAAGCTAATTGTGTGCAGCTAATTGAGAACTTGCTGTGTTTTTGTTGCTCTGTGCATGCCCCCTCCTGCTAGAATGAGTGTTGTTTCTTAGAATTGTACTTGAATGAGTACTTTTTATTCTGAGTCCATACTTTCAAGGCTTTCCTTAACAGCTTTCCTTGCAGGTTGGTCTGTGAACCCTCTGGATCACCCACAATTGCACTTGGATGTTTGCCATAGTCAAAATATCCAGTTATAAATAATTTAATCAAACATTTTAACATTTATACTTAATTCAAGATGGATGCTTTAAGGGCTTTTAGCTGGTGTGCAGTGCACCAAATACTTTAAACTGTGGTTAAAGTAATGGAATATTGATAAGGGGAAGTCAACTTTACCAAGCTTCTATTGTTGGGGCCTTAAGCAAATTTCTTAATCTACAATTGCATGGATTAGGCTTTATGTGGTTCTACTGACCAGCAGGTTGAGTGTTCAAGACACATCACGGTCATGCTGTCATTGTTTGATCCTAGAACAAGGCCCATCATTGTGTAATAAGAATTCGTGATTGATGTGAATAGTCTGTGATACCCAAAGAGTTATGGCCTATTCATGAAAACACTAATAAGTTACAGGGCGCTTACATTTTCTGTCAGTCTTAGATAGCTTCTCATTACAGCTTTCTGATACTATCAGTGTGCCTTATGTGCACTCACAAAAAAAACTGTGATTGGCTAGCGTTGTTTGAATACATTCTGTCCTCACCCGCAGACCTCTAAAGCTTCATTTACACTCAAACCACAATGAAATTGCCAGGTTAGCTTTAAAGATTTTGTTCTGCCTTTGCTTTAATCAGGCACGCAGCTCCAACATGGCAGTTTAACAGGTTCCAAGCTTTCACTAAACATGGCGTCAACCAATCCTGTATATGACGGGTATGGTGAATTTGTGTTTCAGGAGCTTGCATTTGTTTATCTTCTTTATATTATTTCTGCTTAAATGCTGTTTTTTCTGAGTAATTTATGCATAAATGATTCTCATTACAGGCTGCACCATTAATAGAAGTACTTTGTTCTCAACATCAGTAGTGAACAGCTCCTTCATTCGTGATCCCAATTGCCAGATGTTTCTACTGTTCAGGATTTGTTTTAGATTGAGAAATGAGGTAATTCATTTTTGCTGGAGTATCCTATCGTGCTGTAGTATGATTTTCATAGACTGCACACTCTAGTCTGGAGATTGCACAGTCTTTCAGCTACAAAATGATAAGGGGAATCACAACAAGGTAGAATATGTCACACAGAAATTCCCTTGTGTCCAATGTAAAACAAAATTGTTTTTCCTTAAGTGTATACCTCCTTTAGAAAGTGCTTGTACTGTCTCCAAAAGCAATCCTAATGCAAGTTTAAGTGTGGCAATAACAAAACAAAAAAATCCATCAGATTGGTATATTATCTAGCAAGTGCAACTTCGTATCCTGGACCAACATTATTTAGGTCATCTGCATTACTTACCAGATAAGCCATATGTTTTGAAAATGCATACCGGTAGTATATCAATTAAGTGAATTCAAGCTCACATTTTCATATCCCTTTGCTGTGGTAGCATTGTAGGCCTCAGTAGAATAGTGTGTCTTAGGTTTTTGAAACAAGCTGGGTCAGTGAATAACCTCTAATTTAAACAGTGAATGCTGGTTTTAGTCTATATTGCATTTCTACTTTGACACGTGATCACAAAAACTCGTACTGGTACTCGTACTTATAGGAAATCACAATTATTACCATAAAAGTTGTGAGATTGTGACATTAAACATTCTGATATAAATGCATTTGGATTGGTTAAGTGACCAGCACCTTTACCTAACTATTATAAACTTGCTCAGGCACAACCAGGAATAGGTTTCTTATTTGAGACCCTGACATGCAGACATCTTTGTAAAGCTTGTGAGATTTTGTCACATAGTGACTAATCTCAGACATCAATACTTTACTTCAAAGCTGGTGTCTTGGTAGTTTCCTTAATCAATATCCTCTTGGTTTAGTCATCCAGTGTGGAGGGATTTTAGGAAAAGTCTTGGTGTTGCCATACACTTTCTACTTCTTAACAATGGTCTAAATGGTTAGTAGATAATTCCTCTAAAATGTTTTTGTATACTCATCTGGACCTATGCTTGGAGCACTTTTGAAATTGCCCTCCCAACCATGGTCAAATCTTGCTACCTGTTATGTTAGCATGTTACTTATTGAGAAATCCAAAAGGAACAGCTGGTTTAATTATACAATTATTGCAACCTCTAAACTGATGTAAAGTACAAGTGTGATGCGAAGGGTATTTGGTTGAACCCGCGTGTACACTAGGCAGGTGCAGGAAGCAACTGCAGGTATTTATTAAATCCATGAAAACAGGAAGGAAATTTAGAAACCAAAAAAAAACAAAAAAACAGGCATGGTTCAGGCGATCAGCGAAGGAGTTCCAAGGGCGAAAACAGATCAGAGTCCAGAAAAACAAAGAAAAGCAATCGGAAACCAGAATCTAAATCAAACTTACGTGCAGTACAGCTCATGAGGAGAGACGGAATACATTGCATCTAGCCAGCAGATGCTCTGGGCTTAAATCCAAATGGGGGTGTGGCTCCTCTGACTTTGATAGGCTAGACAAAGGTGAACCTGATCCTAAATCAGCACTCTGAAAATAGTATTCTTGTGTACTTGGGTACTTCCGTTTATGGTCGTGTGAGTACATTCTGAGTCGGCATGCTGGACATGACAAACACCGTTCGTATGTACTCGGGTAGGTCCATGTAAGGCTGTCTGAGTATGTTCTGAGCCGGCGTGCTGGATGTGACCCTGAGCAAGCAAATTGTCATTCTAAACTGGCTGATTGCTTATTGAAATGAGGAGTTTGCTAATTTATTTCTTTGGAATTTTCACTTAAAAGTCGATATGTATTTATTAACTAATGTGACAGATGTTAAGGATTTTAACAGGGTATGAAGATTTGCACTATATTAAAATAAATTAACACAATATTTAGTTCTATTTAGTTTCTTTACACATGTTTTTAAAGTTAATTCTAAGTTGCAGTACAGTTTCTAATCTTATCTTCTTGTTATGTTCTCTTAACTTTCATTTGCCCCACAATCACAAACAACAATCCAATTCAATATGTGAAATAATTTGTAAATGTACACTGCGGCTTCTCCTTGAGCTGCCATAAAGCCTATCTGCTTCAGGATGCCTGGTAGGAAATCAGAAGCCATGCCAGAGGGTGTTTTGTACAGAAATGCTTGTCTTTGGGCTAGTCTCATGGGGCAGCATGCAGTGCATTGGTTATGAGTTGCTTCATGCCTGCTTGCCTCTGTGTAAGATCATGATTTTGATATCCTATTGCCCTAATAGATGACTGATAAATCACAATGTACAGCAATGTGGTAGAAGTAAACTTCAATACATGCACTGAATGCATTAATCGGGAAGGCCATGGTGCTTTGAAGCATATTAACAGATTTGTTGGCCTGTGCTTTAGTATTATTTGCTAGGACTAATATTGTATGTTTGGCTAGTTTTACCTGATCTGACAGTGTGATGCTACAGCCAGGCACTAGCTTTGTGTCTCAAAATAGCATGTCCAAGGTGAGACTGGGAAGTTGAAAACTAAAGTCTTCCTTTTTTAACGCAGTTAGCAATTCATGGCACAGAGTTGAGGATTAATTTGCAGCTTTCTACATGCAGCTTAAACCTTCTTAAATTGATTCAGGGATTCTAAATCAAGTATTGTGTGTATGTGATATTTTATACATTTGGAGTTCATTGTTAATCTTCCTCCTCCCTCCTTGCTCAAGCAAACTGATTTGAACTCTAATGCAGTCTTTAATCTAATGTAGTATGTAATCTAAATCTAATAGGTCCATATATAGGATCTTCTTCTCTTTGTAGCTGATGATGGATTAGGAGAGCAAACGTAGGATCAAATGTGGGATGATATAGCGGAAAGTTGTAGTTAAGGTATACAGATTAATGTGATGCCATTTTCCATGCTGTGGGATTCGATTTGAGCAAATCAGTGGCCTGAAATGCAAGCTCCAGCTCTCAACCCCTAGATTTATGACAATTGTTCCAGCTGGTTCGCTGTTGTAGCTGGAAAAAAATAGTGTAGCAGAATTTAGCATTTATCCCCATTCTCAATTAAATGAAAAATAACACAATAATTGACACCAATACTGGTTTGATAAATGTTGTGCGTAAGTGGTATTAGTGTAGTATCCATAGTCTTTGTGTAAGTTGCTTATAAAGGATATATTCTTTCCTTAGTAATAACATCATTGTCATCACCGAGTTACATCTTGGATAGAAAGCCTAAAAAGCAACAAAAATCATGGGAAATCAGTTAATTTGTCATCTTAAATTACACATAGAAATAAAGAAATTGCACAAAGGAAAAAAAGCCGTATATATGTTACCTTATATATATATATTACCTTCTGGTTCTCCTCCTTCTAGTTCTATCTATGCCGCTGGAGTCTCAGGCTGCACATGGCATCAGTGATTGGCATCAGTGATTTTTAACATACTCTGTGCTCCTAACCAATAAGTAACTACATTTTAATTTCTCTTCGAGCTGATGTTCAGGTACCAGTTCCAGCACCACACATTTAGATGTCCCTTAACCTCTACTGGTTTTTATCAACAGAAACCAGTCTCACCATGCCCGGGCCAGAGTGCAGTAACTTTAAAGAACAGAAAGACAAGACTCCTCTACACCCCCAGGACTACAAAATGTACACATTTACAAATATCAATGCTAGGATTTCTAAATATAACCAATTGAAAGGCTACAACCTAGTCAGGGTATAGTAATCTGAGAGACAAGGATCAGTACTTAAACAGTGGTGATAGTGGTGGTAGTAGTTGCAGTCCTATCGACTCAGGTTACCAGTAGATTTGGTTGCAGTTAATGATATGTGAGTGGATTCCTAAAGAAACAATGAAGGGTTCAGCAACAGACAAATTACATCCCTTTAAAAAAAAAATATATCAACACTAAATGTAGAGAGTTTTTGGAAATGCTGACTTGATTTATTAATTGCTATTGCTAATACAGGGAATCATTGCTTTGATAATCTTGCTTTTAAAAACACACCTGCTCATTACCAGTTTTGCATTCCACTTTTTTGTTCAACATTTGTGATTTATTGCTTACTCTGAACTTTGCATGCTTTCGATTGTTGATTTTTAGAAAGTTCGTTAGCCGTATTTTAGCACACGCTGCCTGGCCTTGACAAGCAGCTTGGTATTATTTTGCAAACCTGGAGGCACACAGAATCAGAGCCCATCTTAAGTAGCTGTGGGTAGAGGTGATCATGTGTACGATAAGTGGAGTGGGTGAAAAAAAGTTCAGCTTTCTCATTTTCTCATAAAAGCTGATAAAATATCTATTTTTTTTATGCCTAAACTCAGGGGGAGGAACAGAAGGACATATATCCCCTGAAACATACTTTTGGAAATTGGTTCTCTATCAAAACACTGTACAAGCAAACCTGTCTTTGCTTTGGGCTGCATCTGTTGTACATAAGAAGTGTTTGATGTCTTACATACAGATTGGTTGAGCTGGGATTAGTGCATTTTGGTAACAAAGTAGAATGTTTTTCTGTGTCGAATTTCCGAGAGCAATCTATTTGCCTTTGAAGTCAGTAAGTAGTTTTGGGTGCCAGAGTGACTAATTTGCGTCAAGGCCCTCTGTATGTGAAACTTCCAGTTCGCTTTTAATTTCTTGCAGCTTTCCAACTTCAGATTGACTGTGCTATATTTTAATGTTTAAGCATATTGAAGTTTGTTACCTTTCAGACTTTAGGAAGTTTCTCATAAGGGACAGATATAACAGCAAGTGTATTAAATTGCTAACAATGTCCATAGAGACAAACCAGATCACTTTTTTACCTACTGAAAAAAGCTCAGTTATATAAAAACAATATTTAGTAATTTATGGTAATATTTACCATTCTATATTTAGTATTACAAGATTTTAATGTATGGTACAATAGAACAAGTGTATTTAAAGTAAGTATTTAGGTTAATAAATATGCAGGTCCATAATTAAAATAAAGTCTATATAAATATACTAAGCTACTGAAAAGTATCAATATGCAGTAAATATGAAAAGTTGGGCAAAACTGGTATGGAAACAGATATGTAGAATGTCCAGCTGCTGCTCCTTACACCTGTCCTACTAGAGGCTAAGAATATTGTAATCTTCCTGCACCACAATGAGGTTTACAGTGTGTTACTGATAGCTGTTGGTACAGATGATTAGTAATTCTAATAGTAACAGTAATTTACTAATAGTAATCCTCTGTCTGACCATCATCAACATCAATTGCCCAAAATAGTAATTAGTTTTGTTGAGTGTCTTCCTTTCCACCGCCAGGTGCACTGCTAGGGTTTTATGAATTGGGGAGCTAAGCTTTGACTTTGGTCTGGACATAAGCCTTCTAGAAAAATCTAAAATAAAATGTAATGGTCTGCATCAGGAAAGTGGCATAAAAACATACAACAGTTTGGAGAAATTGTTTATTGAAATAGAAATGTATTTTACAGTATGTATTAAATAGATATATAATCTGACTGATTTAACTATGATATTTATTTATTACAATCAGGTACCTGTAAAATATTGTATATGGTCATATAATCAAGACAGATTAAGCCGTGAATCAATGTCTGCAATAACTACTGAAATGATTAAATTAAACTCTAACCAGCCACCATGATAGTTTGCATCAATAAAGTTTAATTTTGGTTAATTAATATTCGGAACAGGCAATCAAATAATGTAGATTTTAAATTTTTGTGTTGAAATTACATTAGTTTTCAGGAAACATTCAACCACACACTTTCTCCCTGGTATACTGTATTCAGTATTTTTGGAAAGTGGTGCAGATCAACCGGACAGTCAATCTTTGTTTCAGGATTCAATGATTTTTTTTGGGCAGCAGTCCAAGTCCTAGTGCATCCTAGTCCTAGTACATCAGATTCTGTTAAATTGAAGAATATGGAGACAGATAACCATAGTTGAATAGGAGAGAATACATTTGAAAAACTATTAACAGGACTAATAACATCCATGTTACACACCACTCAAGCCAACCTTGTGTTGAACTGTTTTGCATCTTTGCATCTCCTGCTATGATGCTGCCTTCCCAACAAATTGCTGCAAAGAAGCTAATAGATAATCACATACTTGTAGAAGAAGCCAACATCTTGCTTCACATGTTAAATGACCAGGGACTTTTCATAAAGTATCTCAGAGAATCTTCTTATCCCCCAACTGTATATTGTCAAGCAGGACAAACAGGGACTTGTATATACCAGCTCAATGTTCTGATATATGATGGAAACATCTCTTTTATTTAAGACATGATAAGGAACAGATAATGCTAACTGTAAACTGTCCTTTGGATTAATACATGAATGAATGCAATAAAGACCGATGAACCATAACATTATAACTGCTATTCCATAAAGTGAGCTAACTCAAAAGGTCAGGCTTTAATGAGACAAGCATGGATAATCTGAATCAATTTTGATTCTTCAAAAGGAGCTTATCCTAAGTCCTTGCTCAGATTTAATGACAGCATATGCTTTTGGAAAGACCTGCTTCATGCCAGGCTAGAGCTGAACTTGGTCTACCTTGATTACACCTATTGGAAAAGCTGGATTCAGTGAGTAGAAACAATGATCATGAACAATGTTCCACCTCATCAGAATGCAATAACCTGACATCAGCCTTTTGCATCATTATGCATTTTGTAGTCAAACAAACATTGAAATGCCACACATATCAGTGCAGCCCGAGTGGCTGAATAACAAATGTATGAACAAATACTGGTCAGTTACTATTATTTTATTAAATAGTAAAATAGTAAAACATACATGTAAGTTTACATTTTCAGCAAATAATCCATACTAAATTTATTCTGAAACAGTTTCTCCCAAAACAGAAATGAGTAATTATGTATATGGTGATCCAAATGAGCTAAATATAGACTATAAAAATGTATATTACTGAGAAGGCTATTGCATGTAAAAACCCTGGGATTTTCAGTGCATGAGTGAGCAGGTATTGTTTATAGAGCATTTTGTCCACCTGTTTCAAGGTCAGGATGGATTCACTTCTTTTTGCTTATTACTAACGTGACCACTACAAATTCAGGTAGCACAGTATTTTATATCGGTGCAATTTAGAAGGGCCTGATGTCACTAACAGAGTTTAGCACAATAAAGACCTAACTAAAACCCCAAATATGCATTCCCCTTTTCCATTTTCTTTCTAGTGATGCAGTGAATCAGAAATTACCACTGCCTTGAACTGAAGTACTTCCTCAATGATATGTAATACTTTTGGTGTCTATTAATGGAAATGTATGCTTACACATCAATTGATTACTAACCTGGAGGAGTATGACTGCATCTTATTTGGCAGGCAGAGTGTATATTCGGCATGTGTTCAACCAATAACAAATTTAAATGGTCTTAAATGCTTTAAAATATTTACTTTTCCATTCAGTTGCAGTTATCTTCTAGGCTTTTTCTCTGGCTTTAATAATAATATAGGTGTTTCATTTTGTATTTCTTTTTAAACCATTGCTTTTTTACTATGGTGATATCAGAAGGCTAATGTTTGGTGTATTTGATTACAAAACCCTGTCTTGAATAAGTGACAATAAATCACAAGGAGCCAGGAGCCAGTCTAGAAAAGATTATATCGTTTACATAAGCATAATAATTTGACTTGCAAGGTTTTCAGATCTGCCTAAAATGAATATGCAATATAAAGTGTTTCTACATAAAAGTACAAAATACAGTGTGAGGTAAAACCAACCTGAATAATTTACCAGGTGTAGTGTGATTTGCAGAGTAACAATCTATTTGTGATAGATGGTTGGGTATATAGGGTATGTATTAATGCAATCATTGCAAGGTGTATCTGCATTTGTTAGTTTACAAAGTACAGAAGTGGAAAGTGAATTGCAGCACGATGCACCTCTTGTGACCTTAGAATGTCAGATGATGCTAGTATGGATGGGTGTGAGGATTGTCTGTTGCAACGCTCTCGCTCTTAAGTCAGCCATTCAGTGTTGATGTATGTTTATTTAACCTATTACTCTAAACGTATACATTAGATAACTTAGTTTAATTGTTAAATATATCATTTAAGCCACCAAAAAGAGAATGAGTTCTTTTTGGGTCTTGGTCCATGTTTAATGAGTTTTTCCATGTCACTGTCACCCTAGGCTTGCTCAGTTTGAGCAGTTTACATGACTTACAGGTTATGTAAAGTTTGACTTTGTTTTGCTTTCCAGCACTGAATCTATGCACAAGAATGCAGTCTCCCATCCGCGTAACAGTGCTGCCTGGCCTGCTCTATCATCACTGTCATGGCTGTATTTACACAAACCTACTATCATCTGAGCTGAACAATGACCATTAATATTCACAATCCTACCACCAGTAATGCCTAATATTTCGCTACTGTGAACTTGCATCTGAGTACCATTATTTTCATCGGTCACTGCTTCTCACCTAGTGTATCTTTGCTTTATGCGGACCTGGCTAAAAAATTTAGTAAACAAAAGGTCACCAGATTGCTATCACCCTTACCACTGTGCCATTCTACTGAGATGCTTTATCCAGCTCCTTCTTTGTATAGAGCAATTCTTCGCTTCATCCATGTATAGAATACCACGCTCTTATCCAGGTGGCACAAAGGTTTGCACACTCACTGCTGGTAGTGAATGGAGCAGCTCAAATCTTAAGCTTATATATTAAGCTGGGTTTCCGAAAAGCACTTCATCCATGGCTTCATCAAGATCACTGCTTCTTTCACAACCCATTCCCTGCAACACAGTAAGCAGTCTTTGCTTTGTTGGTTCCCCAATTCTGGTGTGTGTTATATATATATATATATATTGGGTTCCTGAGCAAGGTCCTCAACCCACAATTGCTTGTATTATAAGACTGCATTAACTGTAAGTCGCTCTGGACAAGGGGGTCTGCTAAATGACATAAAAGTAAATGTAAATGTAGTATTTCACACACTTCATAGGCGACATATGCACTCTCATAATTTTTTCATTTTTAGCATCTTCTCTGGTGAGATCCACTGGCACGACATCTGTAACTCCTGTTTTGTCAGTGTCATCCAGTGGGAGTTTGAGCAGGAGCTTCTTTGGCTCGTCTCGTCAACATGCCACTGGCATTTGAACTCTTTACTCTGGCACTCAGCATAAACCTTTTTTTGAGTGTAATAGCCTTAATAGTGTATTGTACCTTATTTGGCTCAGACTACCTACCTTGAAAGACTTAGCCCTATGGTACCTTTACCCAATCATCAGCCAAAGTATACCTTGACCAAAACACTGTCTATGCCTAGTTAAGTCTTTAATTGATTACTAAGTTGCTTATGTAAATAAATACATGCAATTACTTCATGTGCTCGTCTCTGCTAACTGGTCAAGTATGATATTTCTAATAATAACAATAATAGAACAATTATTACTATTATTATTATTATTATTATTAGAAGAAGAAGAAGAAGAAGAAGAATGCCATTTTTTGGGTAGCACTGTCGAGTTTGCATGTCCTCCCCATACCTTTGTGGGTTTACTCTGGGTGCTCTTGTTTCCTCCCACAGTCCAAAGACACTAAAGTGGCCCAAAGACACTAGTGTCCCTATTGTGTTTAAAAGTGTGTGATATGTATGTGTCCTACGATGGATTGGCATCCTGTTTAGGGTTTTTCCTGCCTTGTGCCCTTTTGCCCCTGTCTACAACAGCTCTTGTTTGACCCAATAAAGGTTTAAGAACATGAATGTAAATAATAATATTAATAATGTTGATAATTGGTAGACAGTCACAAGCAACGTCTAGATTTTTCTTCTTCCTCTACTTCTTCTTAATATTACTATTATACTTGCACCTAATTTATTTGTATTTTAACTATTTGTCAGCTTGTGTACATTTTAAGCCCTTAAACAAATCTTCTGCTTTTTATGCCAATCTGTTAATATAGTGTGTATATGAAAAGGGGAATTAGCAAGTTTGCTGTAAAAAAAAAAAGATACCAGACACTTGCATGATAAATATTTTAAAGGTTTTAGATATATGCCCAAATATCTAATACTAGTACAAAGTAAGAGGTACAAGGCTCTCTGCTTAGCACCAGACAGGAAAGAAGTGTGAACAGCAGAAGAAAGAAAAGACAATTATGAACCTAACACATTTGACTGTATCACTGAATAGGAACACCACTGAATCCTCTATCATACTGGCTTATAAGGACGTATAAAGGCATTTTGTTGGTGGCATCTTAACAGAGTTCATTAACTTTCATTTCCAGCCTCATCCTTCCTAAAGTGGCCCATTAATTCCACGCATCTGTGTAACTGATCAGCTAATCGGCTCTTGATTTATGAGCTAGGATAAGTGAGGACTTAGCACCAGCTCAGAAGCCATTGATTACTGACATGGCTAATTGGCTAAACCCAACGGTACACCGAGACAGGCTTATTGGAGATGTCAAATCCGGCACTTCATTTGCATTCATGATGTACGATGTACATTCTGGCTCCTGCCAATGCAGCATAAACTGACACAAATTGCAGAGAGGGGCTGAGGTTTTAAACTGCCTTCTCAATCTCAGAACTGACCATCTGTCCTTCCTCACAATTTGCCTAATCAGAGGCAGGGGTAAATTTATATCCACTCATGCAGATGTTGTGGTGAAACGGTTTGGGGCAGTTTACCGATCAGTCATAACAATTAAATCACTGACAAATCAGGTTCACACTGATAGTGTGATACTGTGGACAATGCTCTGCTTGTAAACTTAGGTTCATGGAATATATATGGTTGCTATTTTGACACATACCTCATATGATCTCAAATAATACCAAATAACAGCAACCTATAATAACAAAGCTTTATTCCAGTTAGTATCATACTTTCCACACTTAAATGTAAAAGTATAAGCAGGGCTTCAAACATCTCTTAATTGTTAATTTTCTTTAACTGACTGTGCTATTTTAAAGGCATAATGAACTGTGCTTATCTGAAGTCAGTAGGCATTAAGATTTAGTTATTTACATTGATTGTAAAATAATGTATCTTTATGCTACTAAACAGAACAGTTAATAGACAGAAGCTTCTATTGTGTGTATGTGTTTGTCTGTCTGCCTGCCTGTCTGTCTGTCTGTCTGTTTGTGTTTGTTTCTGTGTGTATGTGCGTGTATACGTGTACCCAAGAATATCAAAGATTGACAACTTTGACCTTGATTGACAAATAACTAATCTATCTTTTGCAAAAAGCAGAACCTTAATGTAAAATACCAATAAATAAAAATTAATTTAAAAAATCACAAAATATAAGGTGACCGAAGTTAAGTGTAATTGTAGGTAGCATTTACAGTAATGATATATCAGTGGAAAGTCTCCACAATGAAAGAAAGACAGACTTATATGTTTTATGTTTGTGTGTATGTGCATGTGTGTGTGATATAAAAGTATTTTTTTACAAGTAAAACAACTTGGCTGCAATTAATTATGCTATTATATGCAAATGTGCAGCATTTTCATGTGAAAGGCTATGCGTACCATGACACTGCTGATGTACAGAAAAATAGACTGCAGTAGAATATGACAATGCAGTTGCCTCTCTATGTGGT
Source organism: Parotocinclus maculicauda (assembly GCA_034780255.1). Lineage (NCBI taxonomy): Eukaryota > Metazoa > Chordata > Actinopteri > Siluriformes > Loricariidae > Parotocinclus > Parotocinclus maculicauda. The sequence goes on along the minus strand of JAUZSU010143586.1, from coordinate 896 downwards.
TTATTTATTCACAAGGTATGTCTTTGGTGGTGTGACAAATCGCTGATTGTATAAAAAAGTAAAGCAGTAAGGGGCTGTAGAGAAACGGGTCAGTGCGTATGGTTGAATGTGAAAGTTTCCACATGAGTACACTTGAATACATTGGCCTTGTCTTGATGGATTTTGAAGATTGGGTGCAGCTTGCTATTTGATATGACATGCTTGGTACCATTTGGGTTCGTAGATTGCCATTGACCTATCAGAAACCCGTGAAAGCTTGGCAAGCTTGCAAAATGCTTTCCTTATCTTTTGTATGTTTTTTATTGAACTGAATTATTTCCACATACACACAGGTCACGTTCAAGCATTTGTGGGAGAGCAGAAGTATGTAGACACCAGTTCTAACCGGTGATCTTGCAACTGGCATTTAATCAGTGCACAAGCCAAGCCCCACATTCTCTTGATCTGCCCTTGGTTCGAATACGAATTCACTCCTACATCTGAGCCACAGGAGATATAAGTACATATATATATGTACATTCAGATTAGTTATTTTTTTAGTTTGTTATTTATTATTAGTACGTTCACCTAGAGGTGCATAAAACTTTATATTTGTTATATGCTCACAAAAATTAGGAGATATGACCAAATGAAATATCCGCTCACAATTTTTGTAAGCCGTGTATTTAGCACAAACTTAGTACCCCCAATACATATTAAACTGGTCTTCCTCTGGCATATGCCAATGTTTATATATGGTTTATTCTTTTGTTTCCAGTATATTCCCTTTATTTTCCTCATATGGATCAATTAATTAAATAAATACGTCACCATTTTACTTATACAGTGCATCCGGAAAGTATTCACAGCGCATCACTTTTTCCACATTTTGTTACGTTACAGCCTTATTCCAAATT
>JAUZSU010143575.1:0-15279 GCA_034780255.1 Parotocinclus maculicauda | reverse complement strand
TAACATTACACGTATATAATAGGATTTGTTTCGGTACTTTAGGATTTGGTCCGAATAAGTGGCTGGTCCCATTAACCAGTGGTCCTATTAACCGGAATCGACTATACCTCCTGATTTTGTGAGCAGTGTAATTCCAGTACAATTACAACCTACAATTACAATGTAACCAGTACAAACCAGCTTAGACCAGCATGGACATTGATCTTGCTGTCTGTTTTTTTAACAGGGTAGATTTGCTAGAGATAGTCCATTGATAATTTAACTTGTTGGTAAAACTTGCTGGATAATCTAGTTCACAATATTGGCAATACAGTATTTTTAATCTTCAGGTTTTATGCATTTATGTGTGCCATTTAGCACACACCTTTCTCCAGAGTGACAATTGACCGGATCAGATGAAGTTGAAGCATAAAAAGGGAAAGCTTGACAGAAGCAGGATTTGAATGGACGACCATCTGTTTGGTAATCATGAACCTTAACCCCTGAACCAACCGTATACTGTAATGCAAAAAAAGCAGAAGATTATTGAGGAAGTGTACGGAGATCATTGTAGTGAAAGGAGATTTGTTTTACGCAGGTGGTGTCTGGGGGAACTGCGGCTGAGGTAAGAGCGCCAACCTTCCGAGGAACACCTAATCTCAGCGTGAGCGCCATCTGTCTTCTCTGGAGAAAGAGACGGGTGGAGAGAGGCAGCGAGAAGTGAGGAGAGAGAGGACGGGGAGGAGAGATCGAGAGAACTGGAGGAGTTTGAATGTTCAGTTCACCCTGATCTTCTCGTACTGAGAGAATCAGTGATTTCTGGATGTGGAATCAGTGTTCAGGCAGGCATCACACGGGACCTTGTTGTTGGTGTTGTGGGTAAGTGAGCCAGAAGCTTCTCCTCCTTCACCCCCAGCTCATGCACAATGCGCAGTCGCGGTGCTGCTGTCGGTTTGAGGAGCTGAGCGAGGACCACCATGGCCGAGCTGGAGCCTGCGGACACAGCGGGACCCGAGAGCGATGTGGCGGCGGCGGCGGTAATTAGGACTTACCTGTCTCCGGTGCCTCCTGCAGTTCTCCCCGGCTCTGCATGCTGCGAAACGGTGCAGAGTAACGGAGCTCACCGGAGCCGCGACAGCTCTGCGGAGAGGAACCCTGGAACTGGCAGCGCACCTTGCGGCATCATGAAGGTTAGTGACCGTTACGGTTTGTTTTGGGAGCTAAAACAGTGCGGATATGACCGGCGTCGGCAGTGTTGTTTTTGATTAGAACCGTCTAATGTTGGTCACGTTGTCCGTTTCCGGTTTTAGAGGACGAACGTGGGTTTCTGCTTTAAATCTTAAACTTATGCTAGCACGCAAAGTCCGGACTGCCGGGATTAACCTTTCCCAAACACAGCTGCACGCTACATTTATTTAACACCGTGTATGAATTAATACAGGCTGCAATGTGCAATTTTCTGCCTGCCCCAGTTCAGTCTCTCTGGTTTTTTTAACGCGTAAAATGCAAATTTTAGCTGTAGCAAAGCACTCAATTCTTATACATGTCACGTGTAGACTTGACACCACTACTTTAGTTCATCTTGTGGTGGTCCTGTGGTGGCGCGGCGTGGCGCTTAAGGTACATTAGACCAGAAGGTCGAGGGTTCAAATCCCACCTCTGGTAAATGGCTTGGATTGTAAGACTGGAGGAGTTGTAAGTCATCTGGATAAGAGCGGCTGCTAAATGTAAATACCCTGCAGTATCAGCTGTACAGGAAAAAGAAGGGTGGAGCAGAAGGTCCAGGATTCAAATCCTGCTTGGTGCCACTGTTGGGTCCCTGAGCAAGGCCCTTAAATAACAGTCACTATACTGTGAATGTAATACTCTGCCTTGTATCCTAACAACATGGCATATGTTAATAACCATACTTAAAGGTTTACTGGATTACTTCTTTCTTTATAACTGTCTGTCCCTGGAGATCCCCGGTTCGACGCCGACCTCTGGCTCCTCCTGTGTGTATTTTTTATGTCCTCACCGTGTCTATTTGGGTTTACTCCAAGTACTTTGGTTTCCTCTGACATTCTAAAGGCATGCGTTAAGTTTATTGGTTGCTATAAATTGGCCCACTGTGAATGTGTCTGATTAAACTTTTTCCTGTCATGATTAGTAATTAATGCAGAGGGAGTGTTAAATAAAAAGTGATGTACCTCACTCTGGGAAACACAGGATGACTGTGCACATTTTGGTGCCCACATTGAATATTTATTGCCCTCTATTTATGTCTTGTGACGGGTATCACAGTGGCGCAGCTCCAGCATCCCTAATCCCAACCTTGGACTCTGTATGTGGAGTTTGCCTGCCATCCTCGTGTCCGTGCTGTTTTACTCCGGGTATTCCAAAATCCACAGACAAAAGCTAGGTTAGTTGATTATGATAATTTGGACTGGTGTGAATAACTAGTTTTAAAGTTACCCTGTGCCTGATGTGAATAGCCATTGGTTCTGAACATCAACGATATTAAGCAAGTAAATAAATCATTGGTCTTGTTCAAGTAATTTCTCTTGAATTCTAAATGCTTCAACATTCATGGCTAAACGATAAAACTTTTTGATGTTCTTCTGGACTTCCAAGTAGTTTGTTTGTAATTGAGTCATGGTGAAGTCCAAACTGCTCTTATCTTCTGCACAGTTCCAGCTAAAATTCGGTCCCTGTGACCGTTCTCCTCAGTGTGTGTGGGAAATATCCTGCAGTAGCCTAGTGGTTACAGTACTGGACTCTGGACCTCATGGTCCAGGGTTCAAATCCCACCTCTGCCAAGCTGCCACAGCTGGGCCTTTTTCCATACTGGTTCCACTACAGATCTAGTTAAAAAAACCAAACGTAATTATCGCTCTAGCATTTAATCTCTTAACTTCTGTATTTTCTAGTTCCCCATATTCCCCTTGTCTGTAGTGACGGATGACTAAGGGTATTTGACCTATGTGTCAGCTAATCTAAATTTCCCATTAGATATTGCATAATGTTTAAATAGTGTATCAGTGAGTAAACATGGTATTGTATGTAGAACAAAATTGATCAGTCACTTCCAACTTGTGGGTTAAGCTTGTGGGAAGGAGAAGTTTTGTTCTGCTGATTGGAACAGACAGTACTGAATAAATAAAAAAGGTAATTGTTTGATGGTGAGAAGTTCGTACTCGCAAGGGAATGCAGGATTCAACATCCAGCTCTGTCTGACACCTTTAGATTCACACATACACGCAGTCTGCACTTGCACCTGTAATAATGCCTCAATGCACAGAGCAGACTGATGGATGAATACGGGACTTTTGGCACTTTCACTGGCCTTTTGTTTGACTGTTCGGTTTTACCACCTATATTAACTACAAGAGCTGTGTTTTTATGATACAGATTTGTCAAACTACTGTATGATTAGCTGGTTTATAGCAAAGCTTCTCATTTCCTGTACATACGTTTTAACTGTTTTTAAATTTTACTTATTATTTTGCACTTTTTTCACATTCTGCTATTTTACTATAAGTTGCACGGCATTTCACTAGGCAAAGCATTTTTTAGGTGATTAGTTATATAGAAATCAGAATAAGGTTGCCAGACAACGCTAAACCAAGCAAATGTGCTTTTACTGATAACTATTAGTAAATACACTGCAATGAAATAATTCAGATTGATTGCAGATTTTTACTCGTCTTTAACTGTTACAGGTTCAGCGAAACATACTGCTAATCTACATATCAAGCACGAGATAAAATGAACTTAAACACAATATCAAGATTCCTGTCTTGATTGCTGAAATCTTCTTAGAGATATTAAAGCCAGTGAATGACCACTGGCTTAAATACATGTAAGAACATTTGAGCAATCCATTTAGCTGGCTGTATTAAGCATAAACTCTCTTCCTCTTTTTGTGCACCATGTTGAATTAGCCATGACACTATCGGAAGTGCAGGACAAGCTGATACAGAAATATAATCGGACATCCAAAATCACATGGCTGTTATTCTTTTTTTAATGGGTATTTTAAAATTATTTTCTCATTCGATCAGATAGAAATCTCTTTCGGATTTACCCAAAGTGCATTATTTAATTCCGATCGAGGTGTGTACATGAATGCTTTCTATTCTGATTGAGCTTCATCAACATTAACATCATAATTTCTGCAGTTTTATTCAACTGATCATGCAAACAGCATATTCTGATCTAGAAATCAGAATAAGAGATCTGAGGGGGCTCAATTTCTCAGTGCATGTGTTCCCATACCTTTGTGGAAGTGACCAGTAGAATAAAACAGAGTTGCCAGGTCCTCTTATTTGGAGAAATGTATTTTTGCAGCTTGTTTCCATAAACCTGGGTGCCACGCGTGCTACCAAATACATTTGGGGGACTCTGTAACTCAGTATATGAGTTACTAAAAACTAGAATTGTATTACTAAATTATAAAAGTTCTATGATATTATTGACTGAAACCCGATAACTCTTTCATGTAAACCCAGAGGTTTCCTATTATTATATTTCTATATCTGATTATCCAAGTGCACAACAAGCGGATTAGTGACAAAATCTGATTTTCTGCAGTTATCAGATTAAGTCCATGTAAACCCACTCCATGTTTAAGGCTCTGGAGTTTATCATGACCATCTATCCATTGTGTGTCCTTTCCTATCCAACTCCTTACCTGAAATGAACGTTGTGTTGAATAAGGCCATGTGCTAAATTCTGTATATGTAAACATAGTCTTGATTAAATCACACAATTTTGGCACGTCCTCCCAAGGCGCTGTTTCTGGGTGGAAAATGTGGTCATTGTTTTTGGATAGGAGACTTTTCCCATTGGACAAATTCAGTTTGCTTAGCAACCAAAACGGAGCAGCACGTTATTCTGTCACTCCCTGGCTCTATTGAATTCCACTCTGGTTGTGTGGGTGTTTTGGCCCTGCTTAAGAGAGTCAATGACAGGGAAAGGACTGTAAGGGTTGAAAAGGCTGTCAGCTTTGTGTTCCAAATGGAGGCGATAAGTATTGCATGGGAGGACAAGGTGGAAAAAATAAACAGTTCTTCAAACATATATTCTAGAAAGATAAAAAGTTTCTTCTTGTTTCTGTAAACCTTTGAAGCACATCCTACTCCAAATCATGGATAACATCTCTGCCTGTTTCCTCCTAAATGTGATTATTTAATGCAGAATCCTTCTACAGTAAAACAGCAAATTAGTCATTTTTGAAGATAAGTCGTCTAGGTAGAGAGTTTCTTTAATCAAATTCTCATCACATAAAGAATTTGGAAAAGTTACTACAGCGCTGCTTAAGTGCAGTGTTTCTCTGTGACTGATAAAATGGTGACTAAGAAGAATTGAAGCATTGAACTAGGTCATGAGGTGTCATAGTTGTGTAATGTGTGTGCTAGCAGAACACAGTCAGAAGCTTTTCCAACTATGATATAGGTCTATATAAATATCTGTTACAGAAAGAAGCATTGTTTCTTGTTTCTGTGGGATGAGCAGAAGCGTTCATTGCATGGGTCAATTTAAATAAATGATGGTGAAATGGGGAGTATTTCTCATTATGCGATCATTACAAGGAAACTTTTCCACTTCTTCCAAGAGCTACTGTTGGGTCCTTGAGCAAGGCCCTTAACCTACAATTGCTTGAACTGTAAGTCTGTATCAATTGTAAGTCATTCAGGATAAGAGCATCTGCTAAATGCTGTAAATGTAAATATTAAAGTAATCCAAAGAATAGTCTTTTGTGTGAGTCGTCGTTGCATCTCACCCCAGGTACCTACTGACATTAGCTAGACAACTAAGTGTTCCAACCTGCACTTGCATTTTTGTCCCTTTGGGGAAATCCTAAGAGGTTCCTAATAGCTTTCTAACTCGCAATGGGAAGACCTTATGTCTTTCAAAATTTCGTATAAAAGTAAAGATGTTTCTATCTAGACCTGTTTGGTGTAGGGATGTGCTAAAATCTATAGAGCAATATATCCCAATATTTATTCACAAAATTTATTATTGCAATGTTCCTAATCGATTTTTAGCTCAAAACATGTATACTAATACTGAATTGCTGGCTAACAACAGTGTAACCATTTAGGATTTATTCGAATCTAAGTACCAGTTATAAAAGTTCATACTCATGAATATACTTAATTTATAGGCACTGGTTAGCACTGTTGCCTTACATCCCAGAGCCTGTAGTTGAAGCCCCCTGTACAGGGTTAGTTCCTGACTTGCAGTCTGTGCTGCCAGATAGGACCTTGCCCCCCGGTGACCCTACATGAATGATGGGACAGATACTTTGACCTGCTTTGCAGGATTGGTACTAAGAGCCATTTGCTGCATAGGGTTTTCATTCCAGGAGGGACTTTCAACACCACGGTTGGCTCCTCTGTTTTGGGAATTTTGTGATCGACTGCTGCCCTGTCCAAGATGAACCTGTGTCCTGCTGTTAGTAAAGTTGGGCTACAGAACTCATGACCCTGATCAGGATAAGTGTTGTGTCTTAGAGTTTTATTACAACAGAGCAAAAAGGGACACGGAAAAGAGAGAAATAACAGATGAATTGCAGCTTCCAGGTGTGTAGCTACCTAGCGATACAAGAGATCACGTGAAGAACATGATATTGTATAGTTTTATGGGAGTAACCGCTATACTATGTAACTTATATGATAGTTGAATTTGCATATTGCAAAACCAGCTTTACTCAACACAGGTATGTCATTTATGTATGTTTGTACCTCCAAGGCTTGTTTCCTCAGACTTGCTCAGACAGATCCTCTTTTATGGAGCCCACAGCTACAGCTGAGAGAGTGATGTGGTGGATGTGAGCATGCTTTCCCTTTAACACTTAGTTCACAAAGGCAGGCCATCTTGCTTCACTCACAGCCTTGTTCATGCTGCATTCAAGACTGGAGTGTTAATCGTCAAAATATAAATTTTGGCTTGGAGAATCTGTGAACCAGTGAAGAAGAATTAATGATTCGCATTTAGAATCCCAGTCAGGAAGATCTGCTCATCAAAGGTACAATTGATAAGTCAATATTAGTGTAACAAATATATTTTGGACACTTCTGTAGCGGTGATATCCCACATTTAGATGGTCAATTAATAAAATGCCGTCATAATGGGCCTTAACGGAGATGGCAAAATTCATTATATACTTATTTTATGCATATCTCGTGCTGAAAATGACATCCCAAAGTGCTTTGCTATCTAAATACTCTGTCATTCAGTAGTATATTCAGTCATATTTTCAGCTCAAAATATTGTTGAAGGAACAATTTTTTTGAAGGAATTAAACCTAGTTTTATAATTGGGTGTCATACAATCTCCGCTCATGTAGATGTCGCAGTACAGTGTTTTGACTCAATGTGTCTGAAAGTCTAAATTATCAGTGTGATGTGATGTATTAGGATTACTTGGATTGCGCAACTTAATTATTAGTTATAGTATTTTAGCTCTTTTTATATTTTCAGTGAACTATGTGAGAATGGAAAGTAATCAGTAAAGCCATGACATTTTACCTGACCAAGAGTATGAGTTCCACCAAAGTGATTGAAAGCAAGCATTTTAACAAAATAGTCAATTCTTGTTACAACTCAACCACAAATAGTTTTCTCACCGTTTCAAATTACTCTTAATGAACAACATGAAGAATAATTGTAATAATATTGGGGATTGTAATCCTCTAATTCTAATTAATTGAGATAATTTGGTCTGCCCCCTCGCGCAGCTCCCCTGAAATTTGGTCCAGACCTTTTTTTTGGATTGGATTTGTACCGTCAGAATGCTGAAGTGTCGCTAAGGTGACGTGAGCAACCCTTTTACTGCTTAGACGATTTATTATTTATTACTATTGCGAAAAAATGGACAGCCTGAACTTGCATCTGGACCAATCACTGTAAACTTAAGTCACTCAGGGTTCCTGCACACTGAGAAAAGACCCTACACATGTCTCTATACATGCCGTTTTTAAGAACTGAAATCGTCCACCAGTTCCTGTGATGCGAACACACGAAAAAGATGGTACAGTTTTAAAAATGCTGCAAAAGTTCCTGCAGTGCAAAAGCACCCAATGCCAAAATATTGCATTAAATTCCAAAAGTCATGCCCTCTATTTTAATGGACTGAAATGTAAAAGTTTATGTTTAGTAAAACCACCACCTTTCCTACCCATTGCTGATGTGCCAACTGGCTTACAGTGTGAGTCCTGTCCACACACAGACAGTAAACGTCTGGGATCAGGAGAAGCAGATGTTTACTGAGCTGAACCGAATATACTTTAGTACCTGTGATAAGCAGCCGCCGGCCAGCTGGCATACTAAGAACTACAAACTGCATTTCTTTATGTTTTTCATTGAAATCCATTACAAATTACAGTAAATACTCAGCTATAGTTATTTGTTATCACTCTGTCCTCTGGCTGCTCATTTCAAGGTTGTGGAACAAACCGTTATGAGCTTTGTTGATTGTTGGAAAAACAACTTTTAGTAGAACTATATTGTGTGTTAATTAAATGTTTTTTTATAATAATTATTATAATAATTATAATAATTATAATTTCCTGCAAGCAGTTCACATAAGACTTGATGTTGGAAGGGTTAATACAATGTGTCTGAATGTATGATCATCCTCCTGCCATTAAACATCACACACAATCACAGCAAGAACTACATCAGTGAGTCAGTTCCAGTTCAGGTTTGGGCCAGTATGTGATTCTAAATAATAATGCATTTATCCATGTGTGCATTAAGTTTACATCAATGCACAGCAGTTTGACTTAGGTTTATGGAGATACTGTTTCATTTTATTACTAATCCATCACAATTGGTTAAGATACTGGACTACTGACCACAGGATCGAGAGTGCAAGTGCCAGCTGAGCAAGGTTTGTAGCATGTGAGATTTATCAGCTGTAAGCCACTCTAGATAAGAGCATCAGCAAATGACCTAATGTGTTGTTCCGTTATTTAACCTCTACAGGTCTGTGTTAAGTCAATAGTGTCGCAAAAAAAATAGATTCTACTCAGCACCTGACTTCTGGAAAAGTTCAGGCTTTTTTGTTTGGATGAAGTACAAGCACAAATATACACATAACTACAGCACACAACTGCACATCCACTGCTTACAAAAATGATAGTTTGTATAATACGATTTATAACAAAAAATAGTATGTACAATTCTATCTTTATTTTGTGTATTATGTTTTGTTAAACGATTGTAAATGCATTAAGCGTCAAGTTTGTGTTTTGTGTACTTTTTGATGTCCAGTGTGTTAATATAGTGAACCGTTACAGGGATTTGTAGCATTATGCTTCCTGTTTTATGGTGGTCAGGCTTACAATGTTTTTAATTTGCAGTGGGAATCTGATAATAAACATAAATACACATTTAGCAAATACCGTAATTCTAGATTTAGAATTTTCCCAGACAAGCAACACAAAGTATACACAGTAATCTCCCATACTCAGATGAGGAAGTCAGCAGTGTGTGACGTAGAGAGTCATGTGGCGGAAGTGATGAACGATGGGAAAGTGTGAGGAAAAGCTACTTTGAAAATTGTTAAAGAATAAAAAGGATTCTGATATATACTGTGTATAAACAAAAATAAATAATATAAATGTATAACACTGGTATATACACATATGTAGAGTACAGTGTTATATTAGTATGTACATATACTCCAGTGGGTGTGTACATGTACCTAGGTATGCATGCACAGTTATACCTTTATATACACCTACACTGCTGACAAAAATTAGGGGATATTTCAAAATGAATATGAAGTGGATCCCACAAGAACTGCTAGACAATCTGATCCTGTTCATGCTCCATCACTGTTAGTGTGTTTAACAGGCTTGGCTGATCATACACCCTACTGACCAGTCAATGTGGGGGCACTCTGGTCCAGTTTAACGTTCTTCTGTTTACCCCCATGAATATATCACTTACTACTCAATCAGGATAATTTACTTTGAATCTCATTTACGTAATCAATATATCAATATCAATCAATTATCAATTAATTAATATATCTATCTGTCTGTCTGTCTGTCTATCGATCGATCGTTCTTGATTACGTAATTTTTACCTAGTTTGATTGCATAAATGAGATGCAAAGTCAGTTATTTCTATATATATATGTATATATGTGTATTTATTTATTTTTTAAATGAAATGAAATGAAATTTTTTACCAAAAGCAAATAGCATTCCTTTGGCGTGTTGGAAATTGAAGCTGTAGGTATGAAGGCTGTATAGATAAAAATCACACCTCAAAAACTAACTTGAAAATTGATTAGTAATAATAATAATAATAATAATAATAATAATAATAATATAGTACGGTTAATAAGTAAGTTTCCTTTGCTCTCCTGCACCGGTCAGTGCAGACACATTCAGCTTGAGCAGCAGCAGCGTCATTATATGTGACCTGTAATCGTTGTTCATGTGAGGTGTCAAAAAGAATTTTAACAAATATTTACAGTTTTAGGTTTTAGCCGAGAATTTTGATGTTGATGCATCACTTGTGTGCTGTGCTGAATGATGCAAGATACATGAATGGTAAAAATGCGAAAAGTTTTTATACATAGACAATATCAAAAGTCAAAATGGCCATTATAATTGCCCTAGTCCCCTACGTCTAAGCCACTAGGCATTTATAGATCATCAGTAAAGTGGATTAAGGGGATTGAGGACTTGACATTCTGTCCGCTGCTTCCTTTGGCACGTCATTTGAGATAATTGAATCACTAAATGTCTCCGCCCTCAAGCATCCGACAACAGTTGGCTTGGTCATGTCAGCTTGTTCATTGGACTAATCTCTCGCCACACTACTGAGCCCTTTAGGAAATTCTTCAACTGCTTGGCTCCATGTCTTGGATTGTTTATTGCCTCACTTGTTACTAGCTCATAAAAGTCTCTAAAAGCTTTCTCGTAATACATTAAATGCTCCTCAGCTGTTTGGGAAACCTTCAGTCTTCAGTGTGTGCTGGAACGTTTAAATAACTACTAATTATACATTAGTACTAATCACTATTATTTGCTCTGGCTTTATTTAATAAAACTAATTACAAGGTGCTTGAGATTAATCAGCTGTCGTCTATGTCTGCAGATTACGTGAGGACCACTTGTCTAGATTTGGTGTCCGGTATTTAATACGATTGCGTTTCGACAAGTATTTCTGGTCTGGTTGAGAACTGAACAGCGAGAAATATGAAGCACACTTGTGAGCTCCCTGCTGAGATGATTCACTCAAACACAGTTGTCTTAATAATACACACGGACATTAAGGGAGATGTTCTTAATTAGTCTAATTCTTATACTGTAGGTCTTTGCTGAAGGAAAATGATGACGAGTACAAGAGGACTGGGAAATATGATTATAGTGTTATGGTGCAAACAGTGATACAGTGTTCCCTTGTCACTTCGCAGTTCACCTTTCGCCGACTTGGTGCATCGCAGGTTTTAAAAAAATGTTGGAAAAAAATATATGGCGTATTTTCGTATTTTTGTTTTGCGGGTTTTTACGGAACTCTTACACTAAAAAATCACAACATTTGTAAAACATATATTAAAAATATAAATTCTAACAATAAAGGAATGTTATAAATAATTAAATATTAGGATTTACAGTAAATAGCTGTTGTGTTTACTCAATGTGTAGGATATGACGTGCTGTAAGCTCGGTACAGACGGAGCATGTGTGATACGAGAGTGATGTAATGGTGTGTTAAGTAAAGAGAACGTTCCATTACTTCTGCGTGTTGCTTAGTTATTCAACAGTTAAAAACACTACAATAACGTACCACCCAAACGTTCTGCAAGTTATATGGCTAAAATAGTGTTTAAATACTTAAATAAATAGCGTCCCAACTTCGTGGATTTTCGTTTATCGCGGGTGGTCTTGGACAAAACCCAAGCGATAAACGAGTAAACACTGTAATATCTTCAAGATGGGTTGCCCTGGTTCTAAATGATTGATTATGGAGGCAAATCCCTGGATAAAAGTTGTAAAAGTCCAACGAATTCTGCCTTGTTCATCAAAATTATCAACTAACATTTTTATAAAATGATTTTTCACATTTGTGAATTGTCCGTGTTCGCATCACAATGCATCTAATAATAACTTTTCCCTTTTAACAGTTTGGTAGATGGGTAGATCGTATCCTCATAGCAAGAAGGTTCTGGGTTCAATCTCAGGGTGATGTAGCCTGGGAGTCTGCATGTCCACCCCGTGTCTTTGTGTGTTTACAATGGGGTATTCCGGTTACCTCCCACAATCCAAAGGCACGCATGTTATGTTATTTGATTTACGCTAAATTGGCACTGACATGAGTATACATATATGACTACTCTTGACAAAACCTTGTTTATAGATAGCGACGCACAATCACCTGTTTTCTGTCAGGAACAACAACCGTACAGTTTCTACCGAATTACACAAATGGACAACTCAAAAACTAAACAGGCTTATAAAACGTCTGAATCTGAATTCCCTCACCTGACGTTATATCTGTGGTTCTTATAGGATATGACATAATGAACATGATCATTACAACAGACGTGATTTGTATGTCCTTGATTCTCTTTGTTAAACAGGGTTTGGATTAACAGTGGATGACGTTCCAGCTGTGGTTTTGACTCTGGTCCGGTTCCCACACTGTGAACTGCAGAACTAAATCTCCATTACAGTTTAATCCTTTACATTAACACTGAGCTCATTATGGTTCCTGTAAGGTGCTTAACACAATCTCTAACTTTAAAATAGTTCTTTAATTCCTACGCTGTGCCTGGTAAGGGAGATCTGCTCCACCAAAACCCAACCTCCCAAGAAGTTAAACTTTGAAATACCCTGGTGAGGCGGAAACTCGAAACGCTGGACAGCTCAACACTCTGACCATGTGTTCCAGTCACTGCGGTTTCTAACTTACCTCAAGCAAGTTGGGGTCTGAGGTTTTTCTAGGTTCTATACTGTTTCTCATCTTCTGTTCGGGTTACGTCGAAATTCTCAGCCCATCGCAGTTCATGGGTTGCTTTGTCAGGGGACTTTCAAGACTCAGAGATCCTAAGGTTACAGGGCCAGGGTGCATAAGCAGAGCAGTCGAACCCATGTGTACTAATGCAATTTATAGTTTGATATATAGAGAACGTTTTTATTCCGATGGATGAATCTAACCACAACTGTTGAAGGAGCTAAGCATTTCATAAATACACACAAAAATGTTTGTTAATATGCACCTAAAGTGCAGGGTGATTCAAAAGCCACACTTCTCATGCTGCTTCGTGGACTTTTCTCAAAGGCTTTTGAGGTTTCTTAGTCTGTTGCCGACCACTACGTGGCCGTCCTACTCCTGTCGTACACACTCCCATTTCTCAACATTGGGCTATGAGGGATGCAACAGTGCTGTGCAAAATTAGTGGTCTTTCTGGGTGTTGGTTGTTAATGTTTGTGGATGTGATATGGCAGCTGCATTTCCCCGGACATCAGAATAGTCAATTCCAAGCCTAGGGAGGGACATAAGTTCTAGAACTAGAGCTACCTATATAACAAGTGTAAATACACAAAAGTTGCATAGAAAAAAACCTAAACAACTTATTAAAGAATAATGAATTCAATAATAATTAATAAAATAATGATACAGATCCTAATAAGTTAAAGAAAATACATTATAAAGAAGGACAGAACGGTGGCTCGGTGGGTAGCACCGCTGCCTCACAGCAAGAAGGTCCCGGGTTCAATCCCAGGGTAGAGCGGCCTGAGTCTTTTCTGTGTGGAGTCTGCATGTCTTCCCAGTGTCTGTGTGGGTTTACTCCTGGTACTCTGGTTTCCTCTAACAGTTCAAATACATGTGTGTTAAGTTAATTGGTGTCTCTAAAGTGGCCCTTAATGTGTGGCTGTGTGCACAATGGATTGGTGCCCTGTCTGGGGTTGTTCCTGCTCTTGTGCCCAGAGTTGCTGTGTGGGCACCAGCTGGCCCGCGACCCTGTGTGGATTAAGCAGAAGATGATGTATTTTGAAGAATATATTGTGTATTATAAAGAATATAACAAAATAGAAAATACAACACTATAGAATATAAGGCAATGATATATGGTATATACCTCTGATGTGGTCTGAGTAAAGGTCTGCGGACTGGAACACATGACAGGAGAACAGCTCATGTTGGACAAAGGTGTAAAAGGTGAAATGTGTGTTTCATTTTTTTCAGTATGCATCCATTAATATTTGCAGAAATCTGTTCTTGAATATAAATGATATTAAAGTTTGAAATATGACATTAAAGTAATATGCAGATGTTGTGCTATGTAGGAAGAAAAACGTTAGCAGCTTCCATTATTTTAGACAATGGCTGGTAAATTCAAAAGTTCTCTTACTGATAAAGGTATGTGAAATAAATACAGCTGACTTATAAACTACTTTCAGATTTGTTTTTCTTGGTTAATTACTCATCTTAATTCTGGTTGCCAGGTTACCGATATCTGACTATTCAATTCATTTCTCAGTTTATCTCTCCAGGCTCAGTTTAGACATGCCACTGATGTGCTGAATAATTTGGAAATGCCAATGCCAGGGTATGTTGCACTGGAAGTAAAAAGTAAATGAAGCAGACACATCTTGTCACGCCTGGATTAGCCACGGTTGAGATCTGACAACTGTAATCCGCAGGACTATTTTTAACTGCACATTCCAAATCCGAAATAACTTCATTGTCATTACCTAAGTGCTGTACATGGAAGATAATGAAAGATAATACAGGTTGAATCCATGCCAGACCTTATGTAACGCCTAGTGAATTGGCATTTGAGATTCAGCCAAAGAATCTCAGATTAAAGAGATTCAGATTAAAGAACATGACAGAGAATAGTACATATTATCTCTACAAGTGTATTAATGCCACATTTTGCACAACAGCCTTTTAAAGGCTGCTTATTAATGTCTGTTTTTACCAAGAACCTTAGGTGGTACAAAAAAGATTGTGCTGTAAAACACCCATGAGGGATGCAACAGTGCTGTGTGAAATGGTTGTTAAAGTTTGTGGATATGATATGGCAGCTGCGTTTCCCCGGACACCAAAATCGTTAATTCCAAGCCTAGGGAGGGACATAACTAGAGTACTAGAGTTACCCAAATATTAAGTCTAAATACACCAAAGTTACATAGATAAAAGAACTAAACAACATCTTTAAATAATAATTAATTCCATGATAATTAATAAAATAATAATACTGATCCTAATAAATTAAAGAGAATACATTATTTTTTAAAAAGGGCAGCACGGTGGGTAGCACCGCTGCCTCAAAGCAAGAAGG
>JAUZSU010143564.1:0-15282 GCA_034780255.1 Parotocinclus maculicauda | reverse complement strand
AAGATAGAATTGCAATACATGTTTGGGAAAGAAACAGAACAGAACAGAACAAAACAAAAAAACAGAACACTGCACACGCTGTTATTCATAGTGATACCAGTAGAGGCCAGTGTACAATAATTTAAAATACATTACGTTGTTATTCCTAATCGTTTAGTAATGAGATTGGAAAATGTAATATATCATTAAGGCATCATAGTGAAAACCCCCAAAGAATACTATAATCCTCCAGTTCTATAACCAAGGGGACGAATTACAGGAACCTCCAAGTTCTGAACTATTCTGCTACTGAACAACAGTTCCATGATCTTATGAAATTCAGGTACGTTACAACACCGGCTACCAAGGGAGAAGAAACTGCAGTTGAGACGGGGTCTCAAAATATGTCAGAAAGTCCTGTCTTTATACAACAAACCTTTATCACGGATATTTCCATGCACGTTTCTGAACTGATGTAATTTTGATTTTAACTTGCCATTCGGAGAAAATACAGTGGCGGTTACAAAACTGGTGGGTCAAAGCATTGCAGGCTGGTGTGATGCAACACGCCGATTTGTTAAATGCAGTTGATGACGTTTCATTTGAAATACATAAAAGAAAGTATTGCTTTAAAGTGAAATCATTTTATTGCTAATTTATGGACATTTCATCCCTGTAAGTGTTCTCTTCCACGCTTTCAACACGAGAAATCAGTTGTCAAATGTCTTATTCCAAATGTTTCTTTTTAATCAAACTAGCATTTTATTGAACATTGTACTGAATGTTTTGGCTGCACTGATTTAGTAGTGTTTTGTATTGTAATGACATTTAGACTACATTAGAACTACTGTATCAATTACCTTTATCCTCTTAAATACAGGACACAGATTGTGAGCTTTTTATGATAAGATGCCACAAACAGAAAACAATGCACACAGACACACATTAAACCCCAAAATAAAGAGACCAAGTGTCTTCATATTATATGTGTAACAAGAAATTTACTGCTTTTCATTTTTCAGACTCTTTCACTAATCCTCCTAATAAGGTCATGTCTATACCTATAAAGCGGCACGCTCCATTTACATACACTGCTCACAAAAATTAAGGGATACTTCAAAATGAATATGAAGACATTAAAAAAAGAAGCATTTACAACCCCAATTCTAATAAAACTGGGATGTTGTGTAAAACAGAAATAAAAACAAAATACAATGATTTGCTAATCTTTAACCCATATTCGACTGTATACACTAGAATATCAAAGACAAGATATTTCATGTTGAAATGGATAAACAATTTTTTTTGCAAATATTTACTCATTTGGAATTTGATGCCTGCAAAATGTTACAAAAGAGTTGGGACAGGGGCAACAAAAGACTGGGAAAGTTGATGAATGCTCAAAAACATCTGTTTAGAGCATTCCACAGATGAGTGTCATGATTGGTATAAAGAGAGCATCCCTGAAAGGCTCAGTTGTTCACAAGCAAGGATGGGCGAGGTTCACCGCATTGTGAACAACTACATGAGCAAAAAGTCCAACATTTTAAGAACAACGTTTCTCATATTGCAATTGCAAGGAATTTAGGAATTTCATCATCTACAGCCTATAATATCAAACGATTCAGAGAATCTGGTGACATCTCTGCAAGTAAGCAACAAGTCTGAAAAACAACATTGAATACCTGTGACCTTTGATCCCTCAGGCGACACTGCATTTAAAACCAACATCATTCTGTAATAGTTATTACCACATGGGCTCAGGAACACTTCAGAAAACCACAGTCAGTGAACACAGTTCGTCGCTTCATCTACAAGTGTTAGTTAAAACTCTACCATGCAAAGTGAAAGCCATATATCAACAACACCCAGAAACACCGCCGGCCTCTCTGTGCCTGAGCTCATCTCATATGGACTGATGCAAAGTGGAAAAGTGTTCTGGTCTGACGAGTCCACATTTCAAATTGTTTTTGGAAATCATGGACGTCGTGTCCGCCAGGCCAAAGAGGAAAAGGATTTTCTGGATTGTTATCAACGCAAAGTTCAAAAGCCAGTATCTCTGATGGTATGTGGGTGTTTTAGTGTAAATGGCATGGGTAACTTTCACATCTGTAAAGGCACCATTAATACTGAAAGGTACAGGTTTTGGAGTAACATATTCTGCCATCTAAGCAATGTCTTTTTCAGGAACATTCCTGCTTATTTCAGCAAGACAATGCCAAACCACATTCTGCGCATGTTTCAACAGAGTGGCTTTGTAGTAAAAGAGTGAGGGTATTAGAATGTGTGGCACATTATATGTTTCTAGCTTGATCCTGTACATTTGCCAAATTTCCTGCTTAGCTTACCTCAATAAAGCTAAATGTGACACGTCACTGCTGCAGACTTCAACACAGCATCGTTAGTAATTTCCTTAAAATTCTTTGTTAATTATTTCTCCCAAAAAAATCACAGCCAGCACAAGAGACTCTTTCATATATTTAGTTTGCTGCAAACATGTACTGATTAATCATATTTGAATGTAAGCAACACAGTTGTGCTTAAAAACAATAATGAAACATACTTACAGAAAATATGCATTTTTGCTCATGGGCTCAGACTTCTAACCCTCTCTATATTTTCTTCTGTATTTTCTGAGAATCTGTTTTTGTAAACACTATGTTTCATCCCGTAACTTGGAAAGAGCTTTTGATCACAATCTGGTTAATCTGTCTCCTCTGTGAATATATTACCACACAGAGCACAGCTGAGTAGTTCAAACCCTAGACAGGCTGTTAGGGGATGCTGGATTTAGATCACATAATCCACTAGTGGTATATACAACAAGGCAGCTTGTATGATTAAATTCGTGTAACTACATGTCTCAGTTGGTTAAGGTACTAACATCCATAATTACTCAATTAACTGTATCCTGACATATACTGTGCGTCACAAGTAATAAAAATTACTAAATCACTAATTTTACATAATATTTTGTAAAAAAATATGAGTGAATGACTAAATGTTAATACAAGTAAAGTCACCAGAACATCAGAATCTTTTATTTGTATATAACATTCTGCAAATAAATATGTTCATTTACATTTAACTAGTCATTGTAATGTCCTGCAGTCTTTATTTGGTGCTTCCTCAAAGAAAAGACCATTCATTTCTTTGACCAATTACCATATATGTCTAGTCTGATACATTAGAGACATGCAAGTCATGGAATCTATTAGAAATTTGTAATAAATTCACACTATTTTTTAAAACTGATTCAATATTGCAAATGAATGCCTTATATTTTATAACCCTCTCTGTCAAACTGGATCCAAACTGGATAGCCAACAAAAGCATCAAGAGAGCTCATCCAGAATTAAGCCTGTAATCAAACTGTGCGCAACTGTAATAACCAAGGTCTTTATAATGATAATACATTTTCATATATAATAAAATCCCAAATCAGAAAATGGAGGGCAGCATAGAGCATGCAAAAATAAAGAAAAGAAAAATTACAAAAAGAAAGTGACTTTTACTTTGACTTGATTTCATTTATTGCAGACATGAATTATATAAATCTGAGATAATTCATTTAATTCAGGACTACTAATGAAGTAAAAAAAAAGAAAAGTATAAATAATTGTGATTTCAAACAAGTGATTATAATCCTGATTATTAACAAAGACAATAAAAAGCTCAGTTTTTAAGAACTAAAGGTGGTTAGATGATCTCCAGTTTGCCAACAAATGTGTGAGAAAATTGTTGTTTAAACGTTTAATTAAATTTAATTTAATTCAAATTAATTGTAATTAAATGTTTAAAAACAATATTCCTCAGTGCAAGACTAGAAGTGATTTACATATTTCAGTCCATATGCCATGACAGACCCTGATAATAGTCTGAATAATACTTTTCTTCATCTTTGGTTTGGAGCACACAGAATTTTTTTTTTCTAAAAAAAAAAATAAAAAAGAAAAAGGAAAAAAAGGACCTTGAATACTGAATCGTCTGACCATATTACACATTTCCACTTTGTGATGGTCCATCCTTGAAGCACCGAACCCAGAGAGGTTGACGGTGCTTCATTAACATGAAGCTTCTTTTTTGCACAGAAAAGTAGTAACAGTACAAAACAGTAGGATTCCACTTGTGCTTTAAGTGGTATCTCCTGCGCATTTGCATATCATTCGCGTGCAGTTATCTTATATACCCTTTATATTTACAGTAGCACAAAAAATTTGTGACTATGATATGTCTAGTCAACCTCATTTTCGAATAGCATCCTATTTCACAAAAAGTATTGCGGTCATTAGTTAAATGCACATACCTACAGGTATATACCGTTATCAAATCTGATAATGCCTCTTTAAACAATTATGTATGAATCGAGTGTCTGATCACAGTACCTATAAAATAGAGTGTCAAAGAGTAATTAGCAGATTTAATGCCTGTTATTTTATACAGAATTCAGCATTTTATCGTTGGTGGTAGGTTATGTACTTTTGAAGTGCTGCAACACAATACATTGTTGAAGAAAGCTGATTGTAAATCCATTTTATAGGTGTCTGCGCCAGAAGGGTATATTTTATTAGAAGGGGAGATAGTTCTTAATTATGTGTTTGTTTCCCCGCTCAGTATGTGTGTGCAGAAAAAAAGACAGCAGGCTGCAAGACAGCATGCGAGTAAGCAAGTAGGCCGACTGGAAAGTTACATATATTTTTTGACATCATTAGTGCAAGTGCAGATAATCTTTTAACCACCTCCATTTCCTGAGCTTGTTCTATTGTTGCCACACCATTATTTTCTGTCTACGTTAGTATATATATATTGCAATACCTCAACTTAGGTCTAATTCAAGTACTGAGATATTTAATTTTCCTTTGATAGGAGGCAA
This sequence comes from Parotocinclus maculicauda, assembly GCA_034780255.1. NCBI lineage: Eukaryota > Metazoa > Chordata > Actinopteri > Siluriformes > Loricariidae > Parotocinclus > Parotocinclus maculicauda. The sequence continues at coordinate 10,430 of JAUZSU010143564.1, read as the reverse complement.
AGCATCTTTTCAACATGCCTGTGTCTTAGCAGGCCTGATGCACAATCCTGTAAATCCATCATTCCACTCTAATATTGCCTTTGCACTTACCCTTGTTTGGCCCCCGCTGCTACAAAGCTAAAGACCATGCTTGGCTATACTTTTAGTTGTAACCATACTTCAGTAAGAAAAGAGCTGTTTAATTTTGTGTTGATGAATGCGAGCAAGTATGCAGGCGCTTGCTTAACAGGTAAGACATGTAAGCAAGTAATAAATAATTACAAGGCATGCAGTTATAAGAAATTACTGTGCCTCGGTAGTGTGGTGTGATTCCTCTCAAAGGTTTTGATTATTTTTCTACAACAGTATGCCCAAGTGCGTTTGTTATTCCCTATTCAACTCTTTCTAATTAGCTAGTGTTTGGTTAAATATACATGATACAAGTGTGTCATGTTTGTTGTTCTACTACTCTTTATTATTTTTAATTCAATCAGGAATACAAAGCCTATTTGTTAAAAAAAATTGCAGTATCATGTAGCCAACAGATGCATGAAGTGACCTGGGCACGCAGAGGTTTTCCAAGACATCCACAATGGCTCTGAATCGATTTGTGGTAACTAATAGTTAATATACTGCTCAAAAATAAGGGATACTTTCCATAATTAAATATCCCCTAATTTGTGTGAGCAGTATATGTTAACATTTGTGTAATAGTGTTTTATAATACAGTTTATTTTTCAGGTAAGTGAACTAACCTGACATAAAAAACAACATTCTTATATACATGATTTAAAAAAATATGCTGGAAACAAACATTAGTTTTCTGTAAATGTAACCTATTTAGTTAAAAGATCAGTAAAATATGATCAGACGATGCAATCCAAAATCAACTGCTCTTGACCCATGCAAATGCATATAGGGTGTTTATGTGTGGTACTGCTCGTCTCAGCCTCATAGTGGAAACCACAACCTGCAAGTGTGCAGATTGAAGCTGCTGGGCAAAACATATACAGAAGATGCTATGTCAGATCAAATGCATAAAAAAGGTTCAGGTGTATTTAACTCATGAAACTTTTTGGACCTTCTTGTCCAAAATAGAAAGCCGAGCGTTTTCTGTTGTGAAATGGAGCTTTTTCTGTTGGCGGTCATCATCCATGGCTTGAGCTTGTTTGAAGGTAATATGATTCTGCATATTTTGGTAGACTATTTACTAATTTACTGTCAGATCATATAGTAAATGTCTCATTATATTAATGTAATGTTTATGGTTTGTCCAAGAAAGAAAATGCAGGAATACATTGTCACACATTCCACCTTTTAAAATTTAATGCAGATATAAAATCTGATACATTTTTCACTGAGTGAAAAAAACAGTATGAAATAACATGCACTTCAAGGCACAGTGACATAGATACCTAAACAAGTCTTTGTGAATCTGTCGAAAGGAAAGTGCACACATTGTGGTGTCAATGAAAATGTCAATGTTGAGTTGTGAATGCTAACACTTTGAGATTTAGTTCTGCATTGAATACAATCTGTGAAAAATAGCATTTAGTAATACCTATGTAATGATACAAGGAGCTTAATTTAGCACAATGTTTAATATTTCTTAAAAATACTTGAATTTCAATGTGAAGTCAATATTTTTTTATTGACAAACTATACTTGACATAATACCACATGGCTTCAAACAAGGAATTTAACTAAACTGTTTTTGTTAATATGAAAAAAATCAATGGATTACTTTTCAACAAACGCTTTGCTGTTTTCAAACATTCTACCACTTTAATACTAATATATGAATGTTTGTATACAGTACTTTACGCTAATCCAGCTAATCCACTTAATTGTAATTCAAATGTAGAGTTATTTTTTAAGATACTTGTACATAAACTTCTAACTGGGTTAAACGACACTGGATAAGCCGCGTAATTTAATTGCTGTTAAACACAAACATATAGTCAAGACTTTTTATAAACTGTGTGTTTACACAAAAGAAAGCCCTACAATGTATGTACTGATAAGTTATTAACATTTACTTTACTAAGAACATCTTTTTCCAACTTATGTCATTTTGACTGCATCTATAAAGCAGTGTTATAAAGCAACCGAGGGTAAAAATGTGCAACACTTCACTATGTACAAATATATTTATATATACCTACAATTTTTGTAGACGTACAAGAATTTTGGGATTTATTTCCAATAAATATGTGTGTGTTTATACATACATATAAAATTTGACACCAAAATATTTTTTTTGAGTTTAAGAAAAAATTCAAATTAGCCTACAATTCTTCAATTTTTAAGTGGGTTTTTAATCTCAATCATGAGCAACTTTTAGAGAAATGTTTCACAATGAAATATACTACAAAACAGTATAGTGTAATAAAACAGACAATAAGCAATATGACAAGAAATAAGTGTTAAAAAATGCAACACTACAATTTCCAACGTATGAAAAGTGCACACAATGCAATAAATACGCCGAACCCTGCACAACACAGGAGTCAAGATGTGCAAATGCATAGGTGAAATAGCAGCAAAAATTTATCATACAGACAAAAATATAAACATATAACACACATGGCCACACTCCGTATACATGAAGTATGATATAAGTGCTTTTTTTAAGGAATTGCTAAGCTGTATTGCCGAGATGATGCGCATAAATGTCAGGAACATTTAATATATACCTGATACCATGAAAAGCTCAATAAAGCACTTTTTAATACACATCTGGATGTCCACCTTAATATATTGTAATTCTAGCCAAGGATCAGTTAGGAAAATTAAAATAGGTCATAGTAGTTCATAATAGCTAATAATACTCAAGGTAACTATATTCAAATAAAAAGCAAAACTCCACAAACATGGTACAACATACAGGAAGAATCATTTAAAGTATGGGATTAAAGAAAGTGCCACTTAAGCAATAGCACATGTATCAACCTACAAGACAGAGCACGTGCACAAGTACACAAAATACAACAAATACGAAGGAGAATGAAACAAAGTGCGATATATAAAGCCAGGATGCAACGCCAAATAAGATGTCCTGTCTCTGATTTGATAAAAAGCTTCTGAGATGTTTTGTTTGTTTATTTGATTTCTGTATAAGCCTAGTAAATAAAGTGCCTGTTTAGGAAAGAAATTATAAATACTAAAGAGACATCTGTATTAGCAACCCTTAGAACTACTGTAAAATGTAGTGTAGTCTGATTATTTAGTTGGATGGATAACTTGGTTTTAAACTTTGGCCAATAATATATTATTTATATGTTCTTCTGCCTTAAGGATTTGAGGGTGCAGCTATTTCTTCCAGTGAGAATGTGAGCATGCCATACACAACTGATGAGTACTTGAACAAAAATGGTGAGTAATTTGCTCTAAAAATTGTCAGTGTAACTCTATGTTTTTACAGATAGACTTGGATTGGGTTTGCATTTCTGCAGAACATAAATGACACACCTATTATATTCCCGAAAAAGGACAAAAGTAATTAAACATAAGGAATTTGAGTTTATTTGGACATCATAGTTAAAATGTGTTTGAAAATAAATCAACAATATTTCAATAATATCATGTAACCTGGATGACTGGGCCAGCTGTGGCCAGAAACGTCAATCTATAGGACATACAATGAAATTTACTACTTGTACATACAGACAATAGTGTAAGTTGTTGTAGTGTAAATTAAATAATACAGGGCTTGCATTAAAAAATACTTCTTTGTTTTCTCCACATATTATGGCATTTTCTCATTAAAAACAAATGACCCCCCCCTAGTTTTCCATTCTCCTTTCTTTGCAAGAATGTGTATAGATATTCCATAGCTGAGACGTTCTCCCTCTCTGCCTGTAGCCAGCACTATGTTCCTGTTGCCTACAATTCTGTGTACCCTAAAAAACAAAAAAAGAAGCACATTTTCCCCAGTGTCCTCCTTGCCACAGTTTGACATTTCCACAGGAAGTGACTCACGGGATGTGGCTGTGTTGCAGTTTATTCTTGCAACTAGCATACACAACTCGCGTTAAAAGAAGCCCATTGCTCTGTTTATATGAAAAATAAATGAAAAGTGAATACAAGTTACATCACATCATCCTCACTCCTAAGTGAGATTTTCATATCAGAATATTGTGAAAATAAGTAATATTTCAGAAAGGCTATGCAACTAAAGAAACATGTTTGATGCTCTTTCATCTAATGAAAAAAAATAAATAAAGATGAGGTTATCAAATCTGTGCTTGTTAAGGTTTATGACCATATGTCTGGTTTAAGTAAAGCAAAAAGAGAATGTGTATATTTTTTCCTACCTCATTTACATTTAAGCTTATTATAAGTTTTATTTTACTCAGAAAAATGTGTGACATTGTTTCAATATAGTGATAAAAGCTATTATACTGTAGTTCAGTTCATTCCTAGTTATATGTATTAATAGCTTTATAAAAATGTAAATGTTCATTTTACTGATTTAACTCACCTGAATAAATTAACCATGCTCTTGGGGATACCTTAGAAATTTAGCATAATACACGTATGATACTACAGCAAAGAAAGCAATGGGCATTAAAGCCTGTCTCCCACTTATTCTATCAGATCTTAAAACTGCCTAAATAAACTACATCACAAACAGATGGACTACAGAATGGATTGGACTAAAAACCAAACTATATTATGAACTCTATTAAATAAACCCAAACACAAGAACAAACAATACAAAATACCAAGAAAACAGATGGGGCCAAAACACATGCAGAAGTTATGGGATTGAACAGACAAAAATTGCATATGTATCTAAATAAGGGGGAAGAAACACCAAAAAGTGCAACATTACACAAACTGTAAAGAATATACTTGTTTTGCATATACTTGATATGTCTGGATGTACATTTTATATTGTTGTATATGTACAACAATAAAAAACAAAATACTATACAACTTCAAACATTAAAGTAATATTCAATTATAACCCACCAGGAAGAATACAGTTATGTACTGTTTAATGTCTATCTGATCAACTTCTGTTCACTTTAATGGTCAAGACCATAACAAATATAGTACAACTAATCTGAATATACATATAATTAATGTGTGAATGACGGAAAACTACAGTAGTATGAGCTAAACATTGTGACACCCGCTGACAAGAGAATCACAGTCTTGAAAGACAGACAGAATTATGTTATCATTTTACTCAAGTTCTATAAAAGATACAAAGTTAAGAATTACTGTATTGCACAGTACTGCACTAAATGTTTGCATATTGTTTTAATTAATGGTATTGTTCAAAATAAAGCACTGTGCAAAGTATCTAAACTACTAAGTTATTAAATGGTTATGTCTGGTCAGCTCCATTTCACAGAATGCAACATGGATGTTTAATGGCACACATCTGTAATTTAATCTAGCTGCCTGGTATCAGGAGAGGGTGGTTTCCACATTCGAGCCTGGTTCCTCTGAAGATGTTATCCTTAAGAATATATTTTTTAATTATCACTGATTGCTACTTGGGTTTTAACATTTTGTAAAGCTGCTTTGAAACCGGCTCATTTTAAACCTAGCAATATCTTTTTTGTGCCAAAGGTGGACCCTATTCTCTCAGCCTCTCCTACTCCTGTTCTGGTGCACTGCAAACTTACTACAATGGCAAGTGGGTAGCAGTAACCCTGAAATCCGAGAGTACCCAGAAAAAAGAAATTATTGGTAACATCTGTAAAGACTTGGGTTGTGGAGGCATTATTGACTATTGGGAAAATAACTCAACACACTTTAACACCTGTCTATCAGACTGCACCATCATAAACTCCACACTGCATAACTGCGTGGTAGCTGCATCAACTTGTTCCAAAGTGACAGAGGTAAACTGTGGTGAGTCTTCCAACAACTATCATATATACATTTCATTCTTTGCAAGTGAAATATGCTTGATGTTGTGGAGTTTTTTCCCACCATTTCTGCCATGATGTTTATCCCTCAGAGCGGCACGCTGTCCGATTGTCTGGTTGGGGGGACAAATGCGCAGGACGGGTGGAGCTGTTGAACGCTGGTCTCTGGGGTTCTGTGTGTGATGATGAGTGGGACTTAAAAGGAGGACAAGTGGTATGTGCCCAGTTGGGCTGTGGCACTGCTGTAATGATAACAAGAGAAGCCAGATATTTTGGTCCAGGCATTGGTCCCATTCACCTCAGCAAAATGAATTGTACTGGAACAGAGAAAAACCTCTGGCAATGCAGCACTGATATGAGTGAAGACAACTACTGTGGCCATAAGGAGGATGCTGGAGTGGTATGTTCAGGTACTGTTCAGTTATACATTCAGTGCAGGGATACCAGCAATACACAGGTTCACATTCAGAAAACTCAGAAAAAAAAAACTTGTCTTGAAAGTTGAGTTCCCCTACCTGATCCAAATAATCAGATAATATAAAGGGCATGCTAGTAGTAACATTTATAAAAACTCATTAAGCTGAGGTTTTACATAGAAAATCCACCAAACGTGGTGTGAGGCTTACCATCACACCTGAATTTAGTGCCACTAGGAGTGAAAATAGGTTCAGAGGCCTGCAATACTAATGACACTCAAAATGATTTCCTACCACTCATGTAACCATTGCTACTGGGGAAAGCACAGCGCTCTACATTCTACCTCTGCTGATTTACACCTTCTGTTTCATTTATACATTAACATTCATTAGGAGAAGCAGAAATTAACAAAATGGAAAGAGAAATTAATCAAAAATGAAATAAACTGAACCTGAGATTATTTTGACAAGTTTGTTTGCTGGATGCCCTGCTCAGGATCTGAATGCTGGGTCACAAGAACTGTTGTTTCTAGTATGTGGTCTTACCCCTGAGCCACATGAGCTGTTTTCCCCCATCACTATGCACTCATATCCAATATCGACTAAGTGAAATGTGTCTTTTCCTTTTTTTACTAATGAGAAGCCCAGATTGGTAAAGTTCTGCAGTGATTGTTGACCTTCTGGAAGTTTCTCCCATCTGCACACCGGGTCTTTGGAGCTTAGTCAGAGTGACCATGGGGTTCTTGGTCACTTCTCTTAAAAAGGTCCTTCTTGCCTGTTTACTTAGTTTAGTGAGGTGTCCAGCTCTAGGAAGAGTCCTGATTGTTCAAAACTTCTTTCATTTAACAATTTTGGAGGCCACTCTTGGGAGTACTCTTTACAGGAGTAGTTGATACATTTCTGCAACAAGGGTGGTCTTGTTTTCAGATTTTTCAAATGCATTGTACAGTACATGGCTATGTTAAGTATGAATTGTAAACAAATAAAGCAATATCTATCTATTAAAATTTCAAATAAGAGTAAAATTGCACGCAGAGCCATTCAATTATTTGGAATTATTAAACTTTATATGGATGATGAATATTTGAGTACATTTTGAGAGGCCAGTTGTGTTTACAAAACAGAACAAAAGACAAACATGACAAACAAGAAGCTGTCAGATCTATTTAGATCTTTGGTAACACTCGGGGGACGAATGTAAATCATTTTGCTTGGGAGACTTAAGTAATAATCTTTTTTTATTTTATTTTAATTCGCTGTTGTTTAGGAAAAGGTACAAATATATTAAGGATATGTAATTTGTAACCGTTCTTAAATTATTATTAAATTATTTATTTGTTAATTTTGGAAGTGTGTCAGTTAAACCTAATTCTTATAATTTCTCTTTAATAGAATGCATTGGCTTACCAGTTACTACAGTGAATACAATCAATCCAGATATAACAAACTGGACAACAGGTGATATCTACTCTCGGTCATTTAAAAACTTACAATAACATGTAACACACTGCATTGTTACTATGCACATGGATTTGTTTGGACTGTATTTACAGATATTCTAGTTCTTATTCTAGTGGTGTATTGCTCTGTTTCTTTTTAGAGTATGTGACAGAGATGGCTGTTGGAGAAAGTAGCACCTGGCTTTCAGCACCAGTGGTGGGATGTATTGTCCTCTCAATCACTCTGCTGCTTGTGCTGTTTTCAATTGCTGCTCATTGTGTATACTACAAAAGAAAAAATGGCAAGTACATTAATGGCCATATGTCATTAGGCTTGAAGTTTTGGATTAAGAGCCTATAATAATCTAGTATAGTGACTGATCTCTCCCTTTAGACAAGGGAAAAGATGTCTAAGAGCACTTTATACATTCTGTCTGACCAGGTCTTCCTGGGCAAATCTTACACTATGTCAGAATCTTGGACACAGAAACTCGATACTATACATGGTCTATACAGCTTTTGAAGGCTTGTGCCATTGAACAAATGAAGCACTATGTCTTGTTTAGCTTTCGGGTAAAACATTTCAGTTTATTAGAATTTGAGACATTGTTTCATCCACAGTCCTTACAGCACATGTAAGTAAGCAAAGACTAAATAACTCCTATACAGGTGTATCAAACTGTCTATTTAAATATTTTTGTGCTGTCTCAGTGAACCGAATGGTCATTAGCAGAAAAATAATTGGGTATATATGTGTTCAGTATACAGGAGAAATGTACAAGAAGAAACCTCTGAAACCTCAAGCGACTCTGATTATGAGCATTACACCTCTCAACCTACTACTGCAAACAGTGAGCACAGTAAAATCATTACTTGAAAGATATACTGATTAAAATCAGGTTACCCAGATGGCTTTTAATCAATAGATAGTATGTGGTCAGCTATTAAACTGACTACATAAATGTATTCCTGCAGACCCAGATTATACATCTGTGATTGGTGAGAGCAGTAATGCACAAGTAAGCATCTCTAGAGAACGAAATGCTCAACAATATCCTCCAAGTAAGTAACATTCTTTAGTGGACAAAACATGACAAATCCCAGGGTTGTGGGTGTAACTGAATATTTACAAATAACACCTTTATAGTGGGTGCATCTCATATAATGCTACTTTAGATATGTCAAATGACCCAGTACATCACTACATCATCCTGCAGAAATGTCAAAGGTACATAGCATTAACAATACTCACTGTGTCATACAGTTGATGACCATGATTCAGACAGCACATCGTCAGAGGAAAGCTATAAAAATACACAAAGTGAACGAGATAAACTCTTCAATCCAGGTATGCTGATATGCTGTAATTTTCACGCCTTTGTCTTCATCACTCACCACATGTCAGTGGTTCACCACTAAGAATCTGGTCAGTGCTGATTCCTTTTTTTGATGGTAAAATATGTATAAAGTATACAGTCTGGCAAACTGTGTGATAACACCGCGCTAGTCATAAAACGAATACTGTATCTGCAAATGCATTATGGTATTAAATGATACGAAATATCATGTCACTACATGGTTCAATAGAGGTGGCAAATAGACTTCATGTAGGATGTCACTACATTCATCTTTACATTGATCTACACTGATCTACATTGATCTACATTGATAGTGCAGCCACGACAAAAAAAATCCACAAAAACAAAATAAAATAAAAAAAACAGACCTTGTACAAATGCCAATTATGTAAGAGGAGCTCCAATGTTAAGAGGATGACAACCTACCTCATGAGTCAATGGGACCATGCTGTATATATCTGATGTGGCATTAGACATGCCAGACTAACTAATTTGTGTCTATATTGCTCACACAAATTAATAACATAATGAAATATCCCCTATTTTTTTAGAGCAGTGTAATAACTTTATTTAGTAATTTATTTTTACATGTATGTCACATAGCAGACTTATTGAGAGCGACTGGATACAGTCTCAAAATCTAAGCAATTGTGGGTTAAGGGCCAAAGACCCAATGGTGTCAGTTTAGTAGAAATGGGATTTAAACCATGGACCTTCTGGTCCATAATGCAGTCCCTAAACTGCTAGGCCAAAACAGTCCACAGTCCCAACAACTAACATAATTTCATAGAGAAGTTTACTTAATAACATTTCTTACTTTGGCATTCAGATGATGACCATGATTCAAACAGCACATCGTCAGGGGGATGGTGTGAAAAAACACAAACAGAAAAGGAAAATCTCTTCAATCCAGGTAGGGTGACAAATGGCAGCCGTCACTCCTACTGTCATTACAGCACCCACATTAAATTGTATTGCGTTATAAGGATAAGGATAAGCATAAACTTCATTGATCCCTTTGGGAGCGTTCCCTCTGGGAAATTGAGGTTCCAACATCAGCAATTACAGTACACACAAGGGGAGGGTAGAAAGGTAAAAAGAAAGAATAAAAGAAAATTTAAATAATTAAAGGAATTAAAGAAATATATATGTATATATATATACATATATATACATATATATTTCTTTAATTCCTTATATATATATATATATACACACACATTTGCACAATATTGCACATAATCAGAATTATTGCACCTATGTCTATGTAATATGAGGAATGGACAACTGTTCCTTCCTATCCTCCTCTGTCCACCTGTTATCCCTCCTCCCCCCCTGAGAGGAGTTGTA
>JAUZSU010143554.1:0-15283 GCA_034780255.1 Parotocinclus maculicauda | reverse complement strand
TTACATAGCACGTCCCGTCTTGTAACATAGGGCATGTTTGTTTAATCGGACCAGTCGGTTATTAGGACCAAAACGATGGCGTCCCAATGTGGTCCGATTAACCGGCATCGACTGTACTTTAAAACCACAACAAAATGTAGGGTTTTGTTAGAAAATATGTCTCATTAATAATGTCCCATAAATGGGTGTATTTACAGTACAAACCATGTACAAAGGCTCAAGAAAACCTGGACTTCATAGTTGGTCCATTTGAATGAATTAGGAGCTATAAAGTCCACATGCCGTTCTAAGAACAACAAACATCTTCAATTCCTGCTTCTCAACAAATGCAACAAATGGAGCGCAGTTCTAAGAACTACTTCCCCACTATCTCCGGTGGAAAATCACCTAAGTGTTGACTACTACTCAAAAAATTTGGGAATACTTCGAAATGAAATATCCCTTAAAAATATATCCCCTATTTTTTGTGAGCGGTGTAGAATGGGACCATTTTAGGACAGACCTGAGACTGATATAAAAGAGTAGTTTTTAAGTAGTTTTTAACTGGATATGTTTACCTCTGGGTGTTGAACGAGCATATAGGGGGTGACAGTGGCAAGGAAAACATCATTAAGCTGAATCTAAAGCCAATTGAGCAGTGTTGTAAACAGTACGATGTCCAGTAACGTATCATAATCAGTGCTGTGAATTTTAGAGTGTCTAGGTGAGATGAGTCACTGCTGGAGGCAGCTCCAGGGTAGTTTAGTTCTAGTGCCTGTGTATCAGATGTAGGTGTCATTTCTCTTTTACAGGTGCTTATGCATGTTCTTTTTTTTCTGTCCGGATCGGTCACAAGTGTTTAGTCACGATCGCCTCCAAAGATCCTTAGTTTGAATCTGACCATGGACTCAAAACATGACAAAACATATGCTTTATGTTAACTGGTCATTCTATACTGGCCCAGTATGAACATCTGATTCGCATCGATGTAACCTTACTTATGTTTGATTACCCGTTGAAGACGATGCGACAATAAATAAACAAACGGACTCTTTCACAAAGAAGATGACAGGCGGAATTACCTCTTTTTTTTTCCTGACTCGGCATGCTTTAGACATAAACCGGTGATTTTTGAGGCAAAGCTTGCCTGACGATGGAAAAAGTCTTTTTTATTTATTTATTTTTTTAAACAGCATTTTTACAGGTTTTCAGCATTTACAAATCGACTATGAATTTTGACTGGATGTTGTGAGAACAGATAACCTGATTAAAGAGTCAATTTTAATGGCGTCTACAGGTAAAAAGCAAGTCATCCTGGTTTAGTGAGGAGTGTGCGATGTTGACAGAAAATGTCGATTGATTAACAATAATTAGTTGGTACTTTCTCCGTGTTCTATTCCAAATGTGCCAACTCTTTGGTGATTTACTTGTTGGCAGAATTTATGTCTCAATCTGTTGCCTTTCTTGTTGTAAGGCTTATCGTTTTTGCATAATGATCCCTCTAAGGGTTGCTGATTGTGTTTTTGTGCTGGTTTAAGGCTGTCATGGACTGCTGACTCCAAAAATTTGTCATAATGTCTGTCTATAAGAGCAAACGATTTCTGATTTTCTGATGTTCGTGTACGAGTGTGCGAGTGTATGTGCAAACACCAGCTAAATGTCGCTCAGCATTTAGTCTGCTCCCGCTGATGCCGCACGTGTTTAATAACACGTTCTGCAAGCTAATTTATTTGGTAAGGTATTATACATGTTAAGGTTACCTTAATAGTAAGGAAAATAACCTTATCGGAATGCCACGCTGTGTGCCACATACCTCTACACCATTGTGTTTTGAATATCCTTACCAGACTCTTGAATTTTCTTCTTCTGGTTTCACCTGGGGAAGAATGATTCCTGCTTGAGCTTTTTTTACCTTATGTGACTCAGGGAGTCGACCCTGTTGCCTCGGGCTGCTCATTTGGGATCTTCTTGTAAAGCTGCTCTGCGACAACGCATATTGTTAAAAGCGCAGTTGAGCTATTGAACGTTTGCCAGTAAATGGGGTACAGTGTGTTTTTCTGGTGCCAGTCTGTCATGTGCAGTGGCATTGTTGGGAATTTAAAGTGTTCAGTACAATGTTGAACAATAAGGTTCTGGAAATAAACCCACTTTTGTAATAATGTTTAAACCTCGATGGTGCTGAAGGTGTAACTGTAGAAAACACGAATGGTTAGTCGTTCTTTGTGACACACTTTTATTTGCACGTATGACGTGTTTTTCTTTAATGGCTGTTTCTTGTGCAGACCATCTCACTTTCGATCTGGAGCCCCGTCCAGATACGTGGTATGGCCCGTGTGACCGTAGTCTGATCCCTTTGTTTAAATGCGTTGATTCCCACTTGATGCAAAGGGATTTCATATTGTGTTGCGTTCCCATTGTTTAATGTTGCAGTTGAAAATGAATTTGCAATGAAAGAGGGAGGACTTTAGCATAAAAGACTTATTGTCAGATCTCCTGAATGTAGGTGATTCATCAGAAGGTGGTATTATGTCTACACACGAACCACTCAAGACTGCGGCTGTGATCTGATCTAACCAGTGCAGCCTCTGGTATTTGGGAGTTTCATTCACGTGCCACTTCTGGATATAGCCTGGTTTTAGGAGGTATTACCTAAAGCCCTGTAAACTCCTCATGTCTTAAAGGTCACGCATTGTAGAGCGTTGGATTTTCCATTTGCCTCTTTCAGTGGAAAAGAGTTGGAGGTTTGGTTGAAATACCATTCGATTCGGGAATCCTAAATAATCCGTTCAGGCATTATGAGGAATTTCCTTTTCTTTACAGTATTGGGCAAAAAAGTTTTATTTTAGCAGTCAGCAAATTGGTAATTACTAAATATAATCATGTTATTTTAGGCTGGATCACGATCCACAATATTATCACGGTTATCTGTCAGGTGCTTTTGTTGATTATTGTGAAAATTCAAGAGCAGAAAAGACATTTCTGGAAACAGACTGGGTTCAAACCTTGGGTGTAGGTTTGCAAAAAAAAGGTAACTTAAAAAAAAAATCCCTTCTAGTGCGGGTTAAGTCAAATGAAAACGAAGCAGCTTTACAAATATTCAGGCTCACCGCACTAACCAGTTAAGCCTAAAGTGACAGTGGCAAGGGAAAACTTCCTAAATGTTATTAAGAAGAAACCCTGGGAGGACAAAAACTAAAAAAGAAACTCGATCTCAGTGAGCTTAGATGTTGTATGATAAATGTATACCTGCTTCTGGTGCTAGTCCCATGCCCAGATGACATCAAACCTGTGCCATATCTAATATGAAATGGATTGCTGTGGTGATGCCTAGTGGGAGCAACTTGTTCGGATTTCCTTTTTTTTTTTTCATTTTCGTTGCTAAAGAATTATAGCAGCCCTGCCAAATGCCAGATTCTGAATGTTCAGCAGGGCGATGCTGTTTTAAATATCATATTAATTTCATTGTTTTGTTTCATTGTTTCCTATTGTAATTGAAGAATTGAACTTTAAACTGTTGTTTACATTACCAGTGCTTTAACGCTGTACACAGTTCACTCACTGTATTTTTATTTATTTTTTTGCTGTTTTGAAAAAAAGCATGTAGTCCTTTTTATATCGTTTTAGTCCCATATTGACGTCTGTGTTTTGGCCCCTGTGGAAAACAGAATAGTGTTTTTTCACTATAAACTTATTAAATGTCATCCGTATTGACATTAAGACACGGAGGTGTCGACTAACTAATGCCCAAATAGATTTTTAAGGTCAGGCTGCACATTTTCTTCGCAAGTATTGTTTTTTATTATTTTCTCGAACGTCTGGTCGTCTGACCTCTGTCTGAAATTTACGAAAGAGAAATGTAATGGGGACGGGACATTTCATTTTTCTCTTCTCCATCGTGTTACTCTTCTGCCAGAAGCTTTTTGTGACCCATGACATGACATTAAGAGGACTGAAATGTAACGTTGTATCTAGGGATCATTTTATGTGTGGATTCATAAGCACTGTGCGATTATTTATTTTCTAGAATCTAATAATTCCTTGGGGTTGATTCTCACAGGGCTAAAATCAATGCAAGGTTACAAAGTAATATCACGCAAGAGGAGGCACAGTTATCCCTGATCTCGTACAGCTGTAATTACTTTTCGGCTCCACCACCAGAAATTGTTCAGTTACGATTCCATTAGGAAGGAAATGCGTGTACAAGCAACACATCATGTCGTTTCTCAACCACAGGCTGGCTCATTTTTCATTACGCAGTAGCAGCTGGCTCTCTTAAGCTACTTTTGTCTGTATTGGGATGCTTTTTGTAGTCTAAAGTTTCATGAGCGTGTTATGTTTGAGGATGCTGTGACATCTTTGTGCATGTAGGATACTGGTGTAGGTGTCAAGTACGACGTCCCATAGGAGTGGAACCTTCCCTTCACGCTATAGTGACCTGAACTTTGTATCTTGTGTGTGTGCAACAAGCTAGGGATGGTGTCATTGCTTATGGGAAGTTTTGTGAAAAGGTGGTAGTGCAGTCTGAAAAAATTACTCGATTTTGTTACTTTTGTTACTAACATCCTAATAAATCTTTAAACATAAGATTAAAAAAAAATGTTTATTACACCAAAACGAGGTTTAAGGAACTGCAGTAGAATAGCTATAGGTGCAATTATTTTTTACTTATTTACATGGCACAATTTGACAATAGAGAATCATCTCAAAGCAGCTTTACAAACATCTAGGCCTGCAGCCCTGACTGAGCAAGCCTAGGCAACAGTGGAAAGGAAAAACTGCCTAAATGTTATGATGATGAAGAAGAAGGTTTTTTAGGTCCAGGACCAAAAAAGGAAGCAGAACTCTCTGGGCTGCCTGGATAAGATGCGCAAGAGTTAAAATAAATTACCTAGTAAATCAATTTGTAGTAGTAGTAGTAGTAGTAGTAGTAGTGTAAATAAACAGAATACAAAATTGAAGAATAGAGAATGTGTATAATGCATATAATTCTAAATCTATATTTCTATGAATGTCTTGGCATTATTTATTTCAGAAAAGAGGGCGGGGAGGTTTTGCTGGTAAGGCATCGTCAGCGTAACATCACACTTTTGCCTTCTGTAAAGATGAGATTATGATGATAACAGATAGAGATGCACCAATTGCAATTTTATTGGCCAATTCTAATTGCAAATATTTTTTTCTATGATTGGCCAATTCCAATTTTGACCAGTTTATTTGAATTATTTCTGTCTGAGAAATAAGTGTTGGCAATATGGACGTGTTGGCAACGAATTTCATTATCGATTCGTTGTGTCACATGGTTTATGTCTTACTCACCTTTACATATCCGCATATAAGCACCTGCGGCGCTTCATCAACGCTGGCAAAAATAAATTAGAACGACTTGAACGGAGCGACACGGAAAGAAGTTTACCATTTGTAGAATGTATTAACTTCTTAAAGAAACATGACCAACGCAGAGAAGGTGGTTCGCTTAAATCTTTAAAAGTGTGTGAGCACTTCATGCTTCACACAACTAAAACATGTGTAACATGCACGCTTTGCAAAAGTAATTTAACTTGGCACGGGAACAAATGGTGATGATACAGAATTTTAAACGGAAACATGTTGGAGTAACTGATGAGGATGAAGGGAGCTTAACAGCAGGGTAAGAGTCACTACAGTATCCTGAGTTTGTTCGGCTTTGAAGTGAGGAAACGTAACGGTGCACACACTATGCGACCTGGCATAGCTCGGTTTATGCTGTTTTTTGCTTGTTAACCGGATAATGGCAGTGCTGAAGTACGTGTGTGTTACTTTTAATTCAAGTGTAATTAGCTTAAACAGTATTTATGTGCTTTATAAATAAATATAACTTGTACACAGTTGTTTGATAAATTTGAATTAAGACAGGGATTAAGGTAACGTATTTGAGCTACTCAAATTTGTGTTATTAGGTATTTACACACTTACATATTGTGCCAATGGGTGCGCATATCTGATTCATTAATTAATCGAAAAAATAATCGACCGATAAATCGATTATTAGAAGATTATTAAAATAATATCACGATATTTTAGAGTACTTTTGCGATAACAATATATTTGGCAACATATTTCACCTACATACAATTGCAACATAATATTTAAAATATATGCATGAATCTACTTGAGGTGGTGAAATTTAGATGTTCCTCCTTTTGTTGTTACAGACCTTTTGCATAGCTTACACATAACATATCACTGTAGTTTGTTGTACTTCTGATATTTTGTACCAAAAATACTTTTGTTCTTCGAACCATTTTTGCAGGTGTTCCACCATGGTTTATTTTCTTACTGCAAACATCAGAAGGGCAACCTCAAAAAAGAGTTGAAGGCTTTTTTGTGTCCAAAATAAATCCTTGCTCCCTCATTAGTAATGCGCTATATGTAAAAGACTTTAGTTGACAAAATAGCATTTACTTCCTCATCAAAGGCGTACGTCAGCAGCGGTCTCCTAAACAAACCATTGAGCGGCTGAGCCGTGTTTAAAGCTCCATACAGACACGGATCTCTGTGTCAAGCTGAACACAAATAATTTTATCACTAAGGAATGTTTGTATATAGTGACAGCAAACCCTGTTACTTTCAATCTGGAGCTCTGCTTCAGCTATTCATAGATGTCACTGGTCCTTAATCAGATCATTTAACTTTGTTTGTGTTATCAGATGATGAAAACCAGGCTTAAAAGCTTTGACATCTGGATCAGTGTTGTTTTTGTTTTCCACAGCTGGTTCAGGCATTGTGGCATCTTTGTCTGGCACCCTCATCAATGCCCCAAGTCTCTGGTGGCTATGGGTCTGGCAAACTGTCATCATGTGGCACCGGTCTCTTGGCTAAGGGCGGCCTGGTGTGTAAAATCGATTTCTTATTTATGGTAAAGAAGCCCAGATATGTGGGTCCTGTATTTTACTGGACTGGTCAAAGCTTTAAACATAAAGCTTCATCTTAAACTTTGCAGACCTTACTATAAAATTAAATTCCTTTGCCTTAATGTGAATTTTATGTGCAGGCTGTTGTAGCTGGATTTGATCAGCTCTGACCCTCTGCAGGTTTTGTAATCTACAAATTTCAGAATACAGCATGTGTGTCCAGTCATAAAGTTCCTTATAAGGAACGTTTCTCATGCTGCTTGCTGTGCTCAGGTAAAATCAAAATAAGGAGCGTTTTAGCATCCCACACAAGTGCTCAGAAAGACGGTTTAAGGTTTTTGATGATGCATTAGTGGTCCATTTCCCATGAGGCTTTGGTGAGACTTCATGTGCCGTGCCTCTCATATATTCATGCAGTCCTATCGCTGTCAGAGTCGTTTACTTTCACTGACTGGACTTGCATTCAGCTGATTTTATAAGGTCCAGAATGTTTCTAATAAAAGCATGGGATTAAAAAGAAGATGTACACCGACCAATCAGAGTGTTAGGGCTGCCTGCTCTGTTTTGATTTCTCTATAGGTCTGAGTTAATCTGAGTCTGAGTTTGTCATTGTCAAAAGAGCACTGTGCCAAGGCAGCTTTACAATTAGGGATGGACAATATTTTACCGTGTCGTGATAGATTATATGCATTCCTAACCATATAGAGGATGTCGTCAGTGCTTAAAGAATCACAATGTATCTCGATTTAGTTGTATTTTGATGTGTATCGTATCATGAAGTCCTTTCCAATACCCACTCCTAGTTTTTACCATATCATCCAGCTTTGCTTACAATATTGTCTCTTATTATTACAGCCTACAGCCCTAGGAAGTCTAGGATGACAGTGGCAAGGAAAACATTTAGGGGCTCTAAGAAACCTTGGGATGATCGAGACTCAAAAAGAGACTAAACAACTTGAGACGTGTAAGAATTAAATCAAGTTACCCAATGTATGTGTTTGTAGTAATTGTTTAAGTGAACATACGCTTAATATAAAAATTTATTCAATAATGTATAATATAAATAAAATATAATTAGTCAAATAAATTTAGCAGGTGCCAAACGGTACATTCTTATAGTCATTTGCAGGACAAAATATAGGAGGGGATTGGTGTATAGATCAGCACTGTTGGGCACTGGAGCAGTGGGAATGGATCTTTTGGCGGGAGAAAGCAGCATCTGGCAGTCTGAAAGACAGATCTGGCTTGATGGCTGAATGGAGAACATCAACTGCTTTTAGAGTTGATAATTTTGGTAAAGGCAGAATAAATCCCTGAAGCGTTTTTAGTGGTTTGGGAAGAAAACCCTTAAGGTGACATCATACAGTGAAATTCTAGAGAATTATGCTCCTCCAACTTTGCAGGAGCAGTTTGCTCCTTCCCGTCTCAGAAAGTATGGTGGTGGGGGGTAGGGAGGAGGGTGTGGATTGTGGATTGTAAGACTGTATAAGTTGTAAGTTGCTCTGGATAAGGGCGTCTGCTAAATACTGGAAATGTGTACCGCAGGGATGAGCTGGGTCAAATCCTCAGTCACGTTCACCCGAAAAGTGCAGAGGGACAAATTAGGACTACAGCTTTGGAACGAGATCCTCAGCGAGCACATATGGATGTGATGTTGGAGCGTTCACATACTTTTGGCCGGGTTGTACACAGTTATTACTCTGGAGTTATGTCTCTGGAGTTATGGACGTGCAGAATTTGTGTTACACATGAGAAAGCTGCGCACAAACTCGTTCATTTGATCTCGGCCAAAAGTCTTGTACTAATTACGTTAGCAGGCTGCACCGCGTTTCGATTCCTGTGACGTACTTCCAGTCCAAATGCTGCACAGCGTGAGGTAGAATTCCAGCGTAGGAGATAAAAATGATTGAATTTGGAATCTGTCAGCACTAGAACACACACACTCATATGCGCGTCTGCTTGGTGAATGGGGAACGGTAACGGGAGCCTGTTTTATAATAATCAAGAAGCTTCGACTGCAATAAATATTTACATTTGCATCATTCAACAGAACGACTTGCATCATACGATACAAACCAGTATGGGTAAAGTCCTGAGGTGCCCAACGATGGAAGGTTGGCAGTGCAGAGATACGAACCTGAGATCTTCTGATCCACGGTTCAGAAAATTACCTGATAAATTACAGTACTACAGTAGGGTGAAAATCTGTCATGGTATATTTTGCCTTTTCTCACCCTTGGACGAGATTCTATGGTGATCTGGCCTTTGCTGCATCTTCCTTGTGCCAGAAAGAAGGGACTTTGAAGGGCTTTCGCACCTAACAGTTCTCGTTACTAATTTGGCAGGAACTGTTAGAGATGTACCGGTACATTGGTTCCAGGACTTTTATAGTTTACATTTTCATTTACATGATTCTGAGTTTATGATTCTTTATTTTGAAAACATATAAACAATGCCAAATAATCAATTTCTTGTCTCCTACTTCTAAACAAATTTTAGCAACTACCAATAATAAAATAAGTGCGATATAAAGTTGACAATGAGACCCTGTTAACATAATCAATTGTGTTTGAAAAGCCCTATACAAATAAATGTAAACATTCCAGATTGCTTCACGTTGTCTTGAAGATATATAGGAAGATATGTCATAGGATGTATGATGTCAAAGAATGCAACAACATTATTACAGTCGCCCTAGTTCCTGCAGTGTGATCAAGGGACAACTTGGGTACAGATCTAAGAGCTATGGCAAAAGTTAGAAAAAGTGTAAGTGTGTCTTTTTTATCTCAGGCACCAGACCCTCCTGGTTCATCTCTTTCCCCCTATAGAACTGAACTACAGACAGGGTTTGTGGTCATGTGATGCAGAGGGGTGAGGCAAGTTGTAATAAAATAATACTGAGCAGTGGAAAGGAAAAACTCCCTTTTACAGAAGCTTTAGCCTTTGTCTATCTCAGAGAAAATTACAGGCATAATTACTTCCTATTTATCACCCAACTCAGCTAATTTTGCTTCCTCATATCTGATTTACACACAGCTCCCCAGTTCCAACTCATGTCCATTTGGGCTTACTCTTGGTACTCCAGTTTCCTCCTACATTCCAAAGACATACCTTAGGTTAGTCTAACCTATTCCTAGGTGAGTCAAACGTGTCCTGGTATGTAATGAAGCTGAAACTGCGTTAAATAAATAAAACAAATAAATCAGAGTAATTAATAATTCAGTGACAAACATCCCCCCTGTTAAACTGTTTGTCTGAATAGGACCCTTTAAGTGGAACTAGGTTCTAACAGAGAGCTCATCCGCCTCTTGAGACTGAACAATAAATATTTAACCACCGAGCTCGATGAGGGCGTTTTACCTTGTTTGGGTTCTGCTGACTGTGTAGATGTGCAACACTTGTCGTAAAGACCGTGAGCAAGTTTATAAAGGTTATGAAATCCCTCAGAAATGGCTGGATGAAGTCATGTTTAAAGCTTAATGTAGGCTGCATGCTGTGCTCTGGTTTAAAACAGGCTCGTTCTGAAGTTTCCATTCTCAAGTATTTTACTTGTGGTATTATTAAAGTAGTATTTATCTCAAAATACCCCCCTCAGACGGCTACATGATTAGGAAGCTTAAGGGGCTGGAAAATGACGGTAGTCTGGCCGTCTCAGTGTGAAACCTCGATGTGGAAATATTCCTTCAAATTGATTGGTGTTTTCCACGTTTGCTGCCTATCAATCATGGAAGTGGCTGTTATACTTTGAATAACCTTTTGTTCGAACCCTGTTGACCCCATCTGAACTCCTGCGCTATCAGTGCTTCTATGATTCAGAATCATTATTGAATCATTATTGAGTGTTACTTTTGGCCAGTGTTATTTTCTTAACATCATAGCATGTTCAAAGTTGTTCGTTTTTGGCCTAATGTTGTGCTGGAGGAGGAAACTTTTTATTTTTATATTGAGAGCACAGGAGCTCAGCTGCATGGTAGTGCATGTGGTCAGAGGGGGTGGGTGGGGGCTAATGCCAGGTCCTGCGTCAACATATAGTGCTCACAAAAATTAGGGGATATTTATATATTTATATTTAAATAATATATATTTATATAAATATCCTCTAATTTTTATGAGCAGTGTAGAATGCGGGATAAATGATGGGAAAGAAAGGGACTGATGGCACAGGATTTCAGATAGCAGGGGTCGAACAAAAGGTTATTAAGTGTTACGGCTTTCTAATGTAGGACTTTTTACTTATGAACTCTGCAAAATGGCCAGAGAATTGTGTATGGACCTTTTCTGGAGTGGCCCTTACACACACACACAATGTACAAATTGAGTCAGAATTGTATGGGCGAAAGAAATGCACAGTTTAAAGTTTTGAAACAGCACACACACGTTGAATAATTGAGTAAGTTAAAACGTATTCATGCACTCTTACCAACTGCAGGTTAAAACAGTGCTAAACTCTGGGCTTGATGGTCCTGGGTTCAAATCCCACCTCTGCCACGCTGTCACAGTTGGGCCCCTGAGCAAGGCCCTTAACCCACAATTGCTTGAATTGTAAGACTGTATAAGTTGTAAGTCGCTCTGGATAAGGGGGTCTGCTAAATGCTGTAAATGTAAACTTCACTGAAATGTAAAAGGCAAAAGTTATTAAATGAAGAACTGCATTACATATGAACCGCACAAACACGGACACAATCTCACACAGACCTGACAGAGACCTACACTGATTTTGGCTGTTAAAAAGAAAATATTGAATATATTGGATAGTATACTCTACTTACAAAATGAGAGGATATTTAAAAATTAATATGTAGTTATTAAAAAAGAAGCAGTTGATTTTATTGTATTAAACAGAATAATCAGAAAAGCAAATGAAAAGTCAAAGAAAGTTGTTTGATTATACAAATGAGATGCAAACTCAACTCAATTATGGTGATAGAGTAGTAAGTGATGTATTCATGGTGGTGAACAGAAGCATGTTAAACTAGACAAGAGTGCCCCCACATTGACTGTTCAGTATGGTGTATGATCACCCAAGAGTGTTAGGATCAGATTATCCAGCAGTTCTTGTGGGATCCTCTTCATATTCATTTTAAAATCTCCCCTCATTTTTGTGAGCAGTTCAGACGTATAATATTGGCTATTATGTTAGATTTAATGTTACAAATTATATCCCTATATACAATAATTTAAAGTACTGTGCACAGCTTTATGATGAATTAAGATTTTCCCTATTTTCCCTCTATCAATGTCGATACTGTGGTGGCTGCAACAAATCAATCGATTTGTGAGTAACAGTGGTGTTGTTTTTTGACATCTAAATGGTAAATAATTTGCTTTAAGCAGCAAGGGTTTATCGATTTTTAAACATGTTGAATACACTAAAAACACATTGTAATTGAGTGTGAAAGATGCTTATGTAAATGAAACCCCACTATTAGGTCAGGTTAAGAAATAATGACACCAGGTCAGGTTCAGATCTACTGACATCGTTAGGTCAGGTTCAGATCCACTGACACCGTTGGGTCGTGTTCAGAGCCACTGACACTGTTGGGTCGGGTTGGGTCGGGTTCAGATCCACTGTCACCGTTGGGTCGGGTACAGATCCACTGTCACCGTTGGGTCGGGTTCAGAGCTACTGACACCATTACACAGGGTCGTATTAAAGGCAGCGTCGTTTTTGTCTAAGCTAAGGGACTGATGGTGTTAAACCGTAATTAGTTATAATTGAGAGTTTTTGTTACTTTACAGACAGGGTTTATCCAAAGACGACCTGAACAGTTATTGTTTAATTTAAGTATAGTGTGCAGCTTAGACTTAATGTTGCGTAATTGTGGTTTATCTAAGACTGCGTCATTTGTGTGTCTGCTGAGCTGACAAAATCATGTACGAACACTATATTATATAGGACAAACCTTATCTAACTACTGCTTCCAAGAATGCAATACCAGTGTATGAAGGTGACTGTTTTGTGTGCGCTGTTGTGTCTACCCAAATGACCTGTCACAACGGCGCATAAATAAAGACTACCTTTGTGAGAAATCAGTGTGTTTATCCAATGCAGTGCGAGTGCTACTCTATCCCCATTCTTTCCTGCCAGGAGTAATCAGAAAAGCTGTAACATCTGCGTTATCCAGCTTTGGTCGAAGCCTAACCCAAGACCGCAGGCTGTTTATCTCTGACTCAGTGCCTTTCTGTTTTTTACACATTATTTGATCAGCTTTCTTTTTGTAAGGTGATAGCAGTCGTTTCAGAAACTGAAAGACTAAAGAAATGATTTTAACAGGGTTGTGCGTGAGCCGCTGCCGAGCTTGATTTGTTATGACCCAGGCTTATTTATTACAATACATTTTAAGCTATTTGAATTAATTTCTCCCGCATGAATTGATAGAAATATGTAGTAGCGCTCCCTTGTTAGGGGTTTTTGAGTCATGGCAATAAAAACGGTGAAAGATGAGGAATTGTGGGCAGAATTCGGTCCAAGTTGGCTCTCAAACTATGCTGAATTAAAGCTTGAACTCTCAAATACCCAGTCCTAGGATACTGTCAGCATTTTGCCCCGTGCATAACTCATAAGAGTTAGGCTAAAACCAAAACCACATCAGCTATTTAACATCACAATCAGATGCACATGCAAGTGCTGTGCGTGTTTTAAACAGAGGAAAGAAATGTTTCCTTTATGGCATTCTCATACAATATTTTTAGTATTTCAAAGATGCTTTTCTCATACAGGAAATAAAACCCAAAGCAAACTTATTGGGTGTGTGGTGAACCCCATTTATTATCTGAACTTTTCTGGAAGCTTCCCTGCCTCTGAAAAAACAAAACACAAAAAAAGACTTCAGCTGAGTTTTAAGAGATGTAAGATAAGACCACCCACTGAACGGTTTTGGATGTGGCAATAAATTTCCTTTTCGTTTCTCGGAAAGAGTTTAAATCATCGAAACAAACTTTATGACTATTGAATATATCATGAGCTCCTTATTTAAAGGAGAAGAGCAAATTAATGCACTTAGTCTCATTTCCTGGTTTATTGCTATTGTAGATTTGTTCAGCCATTTGTGTTTTTATTGATGTATTTATAATTAATACATTTTGTCTCTGTCTTTTTTGGAAATAAAAAGTCAAATTTGTTTTGGTAACAACATTTATAACAGCATTTTCTTGTTTATGGGTAAAAAACTAATGTAAACAAAGTGGAAGGGAGGAACTACTTAACGACCAGGGGTGGTCATTCCGTTACCAGACCATCCCGGTCTAGTTTACAGACCCAGCTCCTGAACCGGGCCATTCTTGGTCTCTCAGGTGCCATAACGTCTTAATCTACCCTGTTCCAGACCCAGAAAATGCTGTGGACCCACACCCACCCATCCCCCCTCTCTAAAAAGCTCAAAGCTTTCCTTACCAGTGACAGAAAATGAACCAGTTTGGTTCAGCACCAGGAACCAGTGCCCAACCACTGAGCCATTTCGGTTAATGTCCCTCCTCTGGTGGAGGTGTTGTTTGATGAGGTAACGAACTTAACATGGGCCATTTCCCTTGTCTGGTGCAGGATTGATCTGGAGGATCCTTTTTACAAGCTACTTTGAGTTGGCCTGGAAAACATGACCGTGGTCATTGGGTCATTAAGGTGTATGGTTAATCCCTTAATTCAGAACAGTCTGATTTAGTAGTGGCTTTACATTTGGACAGTTGACAGTGTTCTTTCTTTGTTGTGCCACTAAACGTGTGTTTAAACTTTAGTAATGATACAGCAGAACTCCTGCGGTCACGTGCTTAGTTTGGCTATGGAGTTTAGTTGTATATTGTTTACTGCTAGAAACACAAAGTATATATAAAACGCTCATTTAACCTTTTGTCTACGCCTGTAATAAATCCACATGGCTTGTATTTTAAAACGGACTCCTGCAGCCGAGCTTCACAGCTGGTTATTATAAGTTTGGAAGTTTTGGTAACCTGGACTCGACTGTGTGAGGTTTGCTTGTCCTCCACGTATGTTTGCTCCGGTTTACTCCAACATTCCAGAAACATCTATTAGGTTTATTGGTCAGTTTTTATTGACTCTGTTTAAAGCTGATGCAGCTAATAAATAAGCAATCAGCAGACCTACTCAACGATACGATGACCCGGTGGATAGAACCGCCGCCTCACGGCAAGAAGGTCCTGGGATTGATCCAAAAGTGAGGCAGCCTAGGTTCTTTCTGTGTGGAGATTGCATGTCTGCTTGGGTTTACTCCGGGTACTCTGGTTTCCTCCCATATGAATATTTATACATACATATATTATCACTTACAAACACCATTTACAGCTTGGTACGCAAGAGTAGAGGAAAGTTAAAAGCACAACCCAAAAATAAAGAAAAGCAGCACAAAATAGGTAATGTGAGAGTGGTCACTTGATCAGTTATTAAATAAATAAATAAAAAG
>JAUZSU010143553.1:0-27159 GCA_034780255.1 Parotocinclus maculicauda | reverse complement strand
ATACCCAATAATATTGCTAATTTGCTGTACAGATGTTTAGTTTCTGTGAATCTGCCAATCCATCATAGGGCGCACCCAGTCACACACTAAGCGCCACACGCAGACTCCAGACAGAAAGGACCCAGGCCGTTCCATTCTGTGATTAAACACGTGACCTTCTTGCTGTGAGGCAGTGGTGCTACCCACCAAGTCATCGTGCTGCCGGTGTATATGTAACATGTATATGAGCCTGGCAGAAGAAAAGTTGTTGTCACTGTGCCCATTGTATGTCTTTCCATTGATATCCAGCCACCTTCACCTTAATTTGCAGATGCAGAATCGAGTTTCTGTTTGGGGTCCAACAACAGCGCACTAACAGGATACTAGAGCCTCCTTACAACTGGATTTTTTATCCCAATAAGCTTATTCTGTTTCATTTAATTTTGTAACCACTGACATATACCATCATAAAAATTCACACATATAATGTTTTTGTGTTATTCTGGGGGTATTGTTTTTATTGATCAATGAGTACAGTAAAATTTAGTAGCAATTAATAATTAAATGTTTTAATTACCATTGTTTATGTTCTGACCAAAATGTCCTGATGGCCTGTTAGACATATTGCTCCATGGCATCTTTGTATCTCATTGTGTCTTTTAATTGGCTTGTTGATGTGTAATATCCTATAACAAGGAATATACCTACCTCTATATTTTCAAAACAGAATATGTTTATGATTACATGAGCACCACATTGGGCCATTTCTCAATACTACTATAGTTATTGATACGACCTTACTTAAAACCAATTTTTTTAAAAAATACTAAAAATTTGCAAATTATTAACCAGTTACTGGACCTCTAGTAAGACGTTGTTTCAGAATAGCTATGTTGCTAAAGCTATGTCTGAGACATAATGCATTGAGAATTGCAGTTAAAACTGGTCAAATATGGTCTTTTTTACTAACAAGGTGAACAGTAACAGGCATATTAAATATTGCATTTTCAATTGTCAGAGGCCACTTTTCAGATGTGGCACTGAAATACAATGAATATTTAATGTGTGGCAGTGGCACCTCAGTCTGAACGAAATGCAATAAATATTTGATATGTGGCAGCAAAACCTCAGTCTAAGAATAGCCAGAACAGGGCACATGAGACTTTTACTCAATGTCTGCAAATTTTGTTTTGCAGAAGATTAAGCCTGCCAAATAAGTCAAAATTACAACTATATGTTAAATGCTTTACAAATGTAGCACTGCAGTGCAGACAGCCAAAGAACAACCTTTCTAGCAAGTGATACTTATGATCATAATGCCTCAAAAGCTGAAAAGGAGCTAATAATAGTTTTGTTCTAATCATTTCAGATTAATTTATCTCTACTACCACAATTTTTATGATATTGATCTAGTCAGAATTTATATAAATATCCATTCAATACCCAGTTATGTTCCCCATTGCATATACACACAAAACCTTTTAACATCTTAAGTAAAAATAAATAAATTAATTAATTAGTAATTAGTTTTGTCCACCACTTGTACGTTGTAGTATATCTTACTTGATCAGCGCCCTTATTAAAATTGATGAGGAAAATCTGTTGCGCTAACAAACTAGGGACATAAAGTCTTTAACGTAAATCTAAAAATGAAATGCAGGGCAAATGAATGCAGCTGTACTTTAATTTAAGGCATGACAAATGGTATATTTAGAAGCTTCAGAGATATTCACACCACTCTGCAGCAGTGTGTTTTAAACTCTTTCTTTGACTCTCATTAAGTCTCTATGAATCCTATAAAATTTGAATATTGGGTAATTAATTAGCACTCAATCTTATATAATGGATCAGTCTAGCTTGTAAGTCGTACCCATGATTAAAAACTTTTAATTGGCTTATTATTGAAGAATAAAGCAACATTATATCAGTTATTGTCCCAATCACTGTTCATAGTGGAACAAAATCATTCAACTTTTTACTTATAAAGTCCTATTAAATAGTTAATAGTGTTACAGTTAATCCTTTTACGGTAATGCTATAAGGCGATGCAGCCATTTGCATTTAAAGGTATGGTATTATTTGATTCAGTATTAAATTAAAATTATAATGACTGTTTCCCGAGTTAATTATGTTTTTGCAGACAGATAAAACTTTGAAGAAAGTCGTATTACTTCCCATCTACGATATTTCCATTAGTAAGAACAAAAATAGTTTTCATTTCATCATTGCTACATTGTAGGCTGACATTATGAATAGTCACACTAGATAATGGAAGGTATTATTCCATAACTTCCAGCAGGGGGCAGCAGAGCTCTGTAATCGTAGAATGGAGTCGGCAGGTAACAATGAGCTCTTACAATGGAGCTACTTCCATATATACTGCGCAGTAAACAAGAACTTCAGAAAAGCAACCGACAAGTCAAAGAAAGTTGTTCTATAATGCAAATGAGATGCGAAAACAGCATTTATTATACACACTGCACATTAGGGGGAAATTAGGGGATATTTCAATATGAAATATATAGTGTGTGTGTGTGTGTGTATGTATGTATATATACATATACATATATATATATATATATATATATATCATAAACGGTGTTATCTATGGTATCTATGTAATCTAATGGTGTTTGTTGGTGTATATCTATATCTAACTATCTACATATACAGGGCAAGTCAAAAGTCACTACTGAACAATTTATTTCAAAATTTCTAAGGGAAAATTACATATCTGAATACTCCAGCAAGTAATGGGTGAGGGGGCATTTGGCCGTGTCTGGAGACATTGCCGCCATCTTGAAAGCCACAATACTGTATCAAGGGCAAGTTTTTCCAATAGTAAGGTGATCATGTAGGATATCAAAGACCAGAAATGCCTCAGAAATTTCTCGTGTGTCAAAACCTATTAACATGGAAAGTTAAAAACTTTTGTTCTTTATTATAGGTAACTGCAGCTGCCGTATTATAGCCGTAGACTTCAACAACCAACACCCAGAAAGACCACCAATTTCAAACAGCACTGTCACATTCATCACAGCCAAATTGCAAGAAACCGCCACGTAGTGATCGCCCGAAGACTAGAGACGAAGAAACATCAACAATGGTTTTAGCAGCTTTTGCACAGTCCACAACACAGGGAGCAAGCCAGGTACAATACTAGACAGGGTGCCAGTCCATCGTAGGGCATACATGCACATGCAGGCACGCACACAAACGGGACAGTTTCAACACCTAAATTAACCCAACGTGCATGTCTTTGGGCTGTGAGAATAAATCCCATGTAGACCCCACACAGAAAAGACCCAGACACTCTACCCTGAGATTGAAACCAAAACTTTCTCAATGTGAGGTTACGGTACTCATGTATATCTATATATATGGACAATGAAACTGAAACACCTGGTTTTAGACAAAGGTTTGGCTATAGCAGCCCGGCCGGTACCGTATATTGACCCTGTGGATCCTGACAGACAGTTCTGGTATAAACAGGAGAGTAGAGGTGCACATTTAATTCTGCCTTGATTTGGGCAGCCGTGGTTTTATGTTTTTTGGATACAATCCGGGTTAGCACCTGAACATCCCTTTCAATCAGCTTCCTCTTGCGTCCACAGTTAATCCTGTTGGATGTGGTTCGTCGTACTTGGTGGTATGCTGGCATTACCCTGGATACCGTGGCTCTTGATACATCTCAAAGTCTTGGTCACAGATGCGCCAGCAAGACGTGCACTAAGAACTTGTCCTCTTTTTAACTCTGGTATGTCACCCATAATGTTGTGTGCATTGCAAAATTTTAAGCAAAACTGTGCTCTTACCCTGCTAATTGAACTTTCACACTCTGCTCTTACTGGTGCAATGTGCAATGAATGAAGATTGGCCACCAGGCTGGTCCAATTTAGCCATGAAACCTCCCACACTAAAATAACAGGTGTTTCAGTTTTATTGTCCAACCCCTGTACATATAACATACATCTATACATCAATACTAAGGGTCATGTCTCAAGGAATCCAGATACTGCTCATCACATGCCGACTACCATCACTACAGTGAAGTATAGTGGGGGCAGCGTCATGCTGTGGGGATGTTTTTCTATGGCTGGGACACATCTACAAGGGTTTGTGAGTATATTGTATTTATGTTGCACAGTGTGGAATGTAACCCTGGTTACACTAGTATAACTCTAACCCTGTTTACTATTACCTATTGTTTCATGTTGATATGTAGGACACAAGCAACTTTCTCACAACGATGAAAGTTATCTTTGATTCATTTTGTCACCTGTGTATGCCAAACTGGTATGTCCTGTGCACTGTGGCAACCAGCTAAAATGAAGTCATGCTAGTGAGTGCACACTCACAAAAACAAGACACAGGAATGCATAGACTCACATATTCAAAATGTAAATCATGCCGTATGATTCATCCAGTATAGCTGCACAGACGTCAGGTTCGTATTTCCTGAAGTAGAACTGTTATCACATTAATTAAAACAGAATGCGGTAGCAGATCTCCCTACCCTGGAAGCCGAAAGAAAGACACACCTGCTGCTCCCATTTGACTTTTCATATGTCTATCCCCTTAGATGTCAGTCATCCACACCCAGCTATGCAAGAAATGCAACAAGTGACTCCTTCGCCCTCCCTACAACCCACTAAAGCTTTATACACCTGGCTGCAACATAAACAACCCAAAGTAAAAAAAATATATATATACAAATGAAAAGCCTGTGCAGCCGACTTCCACTGGACAAACTTTTCCAAACACATGGCTCAGCATTGGCTGTCAGCTCAGCGTATTTTAGGCTCATTTGTTCATAGGCCTCCTCAATAGCATCCTCCGGTTGTAGACCTTGTGCAGAACCAGAGCACAAGTTCTAATCTGAGGCTCATAGAGGCAATCTCTGATGGAAAGCAGAACCTTTGATTCAGGCCTGTCACTAACTTCCAGTCTCGTGTTTCTTCAAGCTGAACAAAGTCAGATGTTGAATTGGCCTTGGTCTTGGTTGGCTTCGCACCTTCACAGAAAAAGTATTTTGCAGCTTCAGGAGGCGATAGTGGAAGCAAGGCATTAATGGATGTCCATCTAGTCCATCTAGAGTTGAGTCTTCTTTATACAATTGGTACAGGTGAATGGGAGATGGCAGGACATCATACGTTGCTTGCAAGTTGAAGCTGATGTGAAATGCTTTCATGTTATACAGCTCAGTCCTTGCTTCACTTGAAGGACAGCCTTTTGCACACCTTGTTGCTTGTTCCTGCCGGTGCACCTCCTCCACGATCAGGCCTCTGAAATGGCTTTGCCTGCTGTACAGCTGCACTTGTTTGTCCACTTCCTTCCAGTCACTACAGTAGGAGCTGATTGGGCTAAACATGGGTCACAGGATTCTATAAGTGTTCTATCCAGCCTTACTTTAGAGCACTTGAAATTATCTGTAAGACTGGACACAGGAAATTCCAAAATGCCTCTTTCATAAAGATCTATGTTGCTGAAGTACTTGGAAACACAAATGACAAAATAACACAAAAGAATATATAAGAAACAAAACCAAAGTAATTTTACTGAATTGTACATAAGTTAAAATTCAATCAAAAATAGTAGCCACATGTGCTCATCAAATCAAAGGTCTGGTAAGCCACCATCATATAATGACGATATGATCTGAATGATTTGAATGAATTCGGAACAAAAATAATCTGCAGTAACTATCTGCAAAAACTAAATATTCTGAAAATAGTAATTAATGTCTAATACAATTAAACATAATAAACATAATATAATACAAATAAGCATTACTACAGTTTTACTAAACTACAGAAACTAGCTGTACTTAGCATTAGAAAACAAAATTACCAATGTTGTAGGGTTTTTAGTATTAAAAATGTTTGTACAGTGTTTAGTTTAGCAAAATACTGAAAAATGTGATTTATTATGTGATTTCAAACAGGTGTAGTCAACAGTTGATTATAATCATGATTTGGTTAAAAAGCATTACGAAGTTTTCTTATGTGTCAACAAGGTAAGATCATCTTGACTATTGTTAATGATAGCTTGTGTAAACATATGCTAATACTCATGCACTTTTATGACCGTAGCTGCTGATACTTCACAGCAAAAACGTGTGACAGGGTAAATGTAAATGAAAACCTCAGTGATGTGTAGCGCAATGACTGCCATAATTACTTGATGAACATTGTGGTGATGCATGTATCTGTTACTAGAGTTCAAGGTTAAATATTAACACAAGAAATAGGTTACCCGAAAGCGATAAACCACTTCACACCTAACCAAACCTAATCCAGTATGTTGCTGGTTCAGTGGAGAGCTGTGTCATGCAAAATGTTTTGTAAACAGTTCAGTTTTGGACCTTTGGCACAGTGAGTAATTTGAAAGCCAGTTATAATTCAATTATTATACAGGCCAGTCAAATAGGCACTTAAACAGTCTAAGGGGAAAGGGCAGGGGCTCAAGTCCCCTCTGGGTTTATCTGTACATCTAGGCTGGTCTTCATCTGAGTAGATAATAATATGGTTGTAGGTTTGCCTTGGACTCTCTGTTATCCACTGGAATTTCACTTACCTTCAGCTCTTTACAATACCCACATCATAACAAAAAAGTCTACATACTGATAATCATCTGTTATTGATGTGTATGAAGGGGTTACAAAATACAAATAAGCATGCTGTTTTTATTCTGAAACTTTACACCTAAAGTAGTCCCAATTTATTTATTTTTGCTTTGATTTCACAACGTATTACAAACCTTATTTTATGCTTTGGTTACTCAATATGTTTTAACTGTACAATATAAGCACAAAGTAATGACTTTCAATATGATTTCACCATGCTTCTGGTAATATTTGGTATCTATGCTATCTCAATTGCAAAGCTCAGTTGTGGTTCTGCATTATCTCAAGACAGTGTCTGTATACATTCGTCTTCGATACTTGAAAGAAACACTTAATACCATCAAATAATTGGTCTGCCAAATAAATACTGTGCATAATACTTTGATGGAAGAGGCAACTTCTTTTTTACTTTTAATTGCATGTGGCCTAGATTTTCTTTCCTTGTATGACTGCCTTTTATTAGATGAACTAAACATGCTAAAGCATGAAACCATCATGTTTGTTTGAGGTTGTATTGTTGCTGTGTACAGTACATGTTCATGCTTATTGTACTCAGTATATAGTTAAAGCTTCAGCTAGGACATTTTTACTCTTTAACACTGTAATTTAGGCCATAACATAGAGAGTGAGTGTTATGGTACATTAATCAAGAACGAATGGGCCGGAAAATTGGTAAGTAAGGTTGACTCATACTCAACAGCTTTACAAACCATTGCAAAATTGGTTCTGCATGGCATTTTATTAGGCGTAATTGGTCACACTCAATTTACCATGCCAGGCTTTTTAATTACTGGTAGGATTATCTTATCTTTTCTAGTCTTCAGAGAGCAACCACTAAATCCAGCATGAGGTAGAGCACAATATTTTGGTGTTGTACAGTATTTCCAAAAAAGGAATTATAGTTTAATGCACTGAACTTAATGTATCTGCAACAATTCAGTAAGATTTACAATGGAGAACTGTAGCGTTACATTTCTCAGCACTAGTCTGTTTGTGTTTTATGTGTTCTGCACACAATTACAGGCTCTATTAAATGCACTCTAATGTAGCCTTTATTACCAGCTGGCTCATAGGAGCACTCACTTCAAGGCAGTATAATTCTACAGAGCTTCTGATGCCAGTTTGGGTTGATGATGGTACAACAGGGCATTTTAGGATATTTATTAAGATAATCGTGTAAGGACCTGGACATCCATCCTTGTTGTTCCAGTAGCAATTCCATTCCTATAATAAAGTATGTTGGATATAGTTACACAGTAGTTTATGTACAACATTATTTATAACACAATGCTAGAAACCACTTCATAATGTCTCTCCACGGTCATCACTTTACACATTCACCTCCCACCAAAAGTGGGCCCAAGCTAAACAATCTCAGTGAAGATTAAAGTCAGATCTCATGGTCTCAGGTGCATCCAGGATCAAAATGTTTCTCAAGAAGCTTTCAAAGGAATGACAAGGCTTTAATTCAGTTATTTGCCCTCTGCACAGATAAGTATCTTTAATCCATGTTTAACTCATTAAGAACTAGGAAAGGTTTTGGTTTGGTCAGGTCTGAGGTATTTTAAACATTACACTTTAAATTCTGCAAATGTACTCGTCCTCTACAATAAAGAAAATAGTCAGTTTCATATACAGAAATAGATTTTCATATGCAATCAAGGTTAAAATATTTGGGATTATAGCTATTTCAGCTATTCTTAATTTTTCTTAACAAGTGAAATACCCTCTTAGTCTCTTATGATAATTTCTCAAATATTTAATATCTGCTTATATTTAACAAAATTTATATGCAAGAAATGTGTAAAATGCCAATACTAGTAAGTTAATATAACACAAAAGTAGTTAAAACATGTTAAGTAATCCCAATCATACAGTAATGCTAAAATTACTAATATATGTGACTAAATATTCAATAGGTTCTATTCAAGACTTACATGCTGTGTGTGATTAACACTGTTCTGGCACTGTTGGCAATTTATTTTCTGCAGATTCATCTTAGGTTCATCTTTTTTCTATCTATTCCATTCTGATTGTAAAGAAAGTTTAAACATGACTTTGACA
This sequence comes from Parotocinclus maculicauda, assembly GCA_034780255.1. Lineage (NCBI taxonomy): Eukaryota > Metazoa > Chordata > Actinopteri > Siluriformes > Loricariidae > Parotocinclus > Parotocinclus maculicauda. The sequence continues at coordinate 18,491 of JAUZSU010143553.1, read as the reverse complement.
GACTATCAGGACTTTTGTGTAATGTATCTGCTCCTGGGTCATCTAATGCATAACTTATATTTATTTCAAATATAACATGCTAGCTTGGGCTCAGATCATGTGCTTAGGAATGGTCCAACCTAGTAATCAGCTTATAGAGTTCTCGGAATGCTTCATGTCACTTTGAGGAGAATGAAAGGTTTTTCAAAGGTTGCTAACTAGAGTGAGAAACTGGAACCGAGATGCTGCTTTAAGCTCAGAATGGCATTTTGCACTCAACAATGCTGGAGTGTATCCACGAAAGCCAATGTAAATATTGAACATTAAACATTAACTTTTTGGATAAGTTTTTTTTTTATCTAGTGCTATCTGAAGTTAACAACAAGTTCTCCCAATCTGGTTCTCATGACATTGTTGAGACCATTTGAAGGTACACTGCTCACAAACATTTGAGGATAGTTCATTATGGGATATTTCATTTTGAAATATTCCCCTTATTTTTGTGAGCTGTATATCTGTATAAATGTATATAAAGAGCTTATAAAATCATGATCACTTTAAATCTGTAGCTGATTGTACTCCTTAACAATTAAAAATTACTAAACAAAATATATGCATTACAAAATGCACTGGAACATTACGGCTATTTGTGCCTTACTCATTAAGCGATGTATAATTTTACATAAGAACTAGCTACACGTGGCTTTTATCTGCATGTCAAATAAGGGAACCAGTTACATAGCATTAGGCATTAAGACTGAGCTTTGACACTGTTTAGGACTGTCGATGGTTGGTTCAAGTTTTCTCTCAATTCTTTGGGAAAACCCTTGCAACTTTACTAGCCCTGCACTGAAAAAAGTAATAAGTCAGTAATGACGTAAAAAAAAAGTAAGTAAGTCATAAAAAATACTGTATCTGTAGCACCCCCTTTAGTTCCAATGCTTTTAGTAGGTCAAAATTGTGTGTAATTATTATGTTTCTAAACAATCATTCTAGTTCATGTACACAGCTATTAAGAAACATATTTCCTTGTGCAATGTTTGGCAGATATCGCAAAAATAAAAAAGCACACTTGCACTACCCACTTGATAACAACTTTAACACTAAACAACATTCCAAGCAAAATCTTATGATTTAATGTGCAAGTATATAGGAAAACCAGCCTGGATGGCATATTTATCCAAAACTCATTAGCCACTAAAACTACAAGGACAGTAGTAGCTCAATTGTTATTTCAGATGTCAGTATTACCAGGTTGCCAATGAATTAATGTATAAATCAAACAAGTGATAAAACATTTGTTGTTTTTCATCTAGATTTATATGTTCAGATTTCTGGTAGCATAATTATTGGTATGTGTACAATATTAAAGTCAGTATGAACAGAAGCAATTGCTATTTCTTGTGAATGTAGAATTAATCACACACAGTGGTACAGTGGAGTCCAAAAGTATGATTCCACTAATAAAAATGCTTATTTGGATCTTTGTGGTAAAGTATCTGTACTGCAGTAGGATAATTACATAGAGTACCCTACAAAACTTTGTCACAGTTACTTGAAAACCAAAGAAGAGCAAGGATTGCTGACTGTCAGGGCAATTCCTTCACAGTAACCTGACCTTAATCCCAACTGGCATTTTTGAGGGCATTTGACAAGAGTAAGACAATCATTACGTAACATCACATTATGCTTTTTGGAATATTGTGAAATTTTGCTGGTGTGATATTGGTCCTCAGTGTTGTTTTGGTGCTACACAACTACAATTCTAGAAACAAGTTCCCATGAGTGCCTATAGGGGAGTTTCATACCACCTCCTAAAGCATGGCAGTATGTGAAATGATGTGACTGAGTGGCTTCGATTGTATTATATCCTTGACACACTGTGAACCTGATCACGATGACATGGTCATGCATGCTTGCAAAATATGTGTTGAATAAGTTTGTGAACCCCCAGACCTCAAAATTAACCACAGAATGCATTTTGTGCAGTTTGTGCACTACTAGACCTAAAGAAATTGTAGCTGTGCACTGTAATTGTTAAGGTATCCAGTCTAATATCTTTTTCTAATTGGCTTTCTGCCTCATTTTTATAATTTTAACCTGTCATTCCCCATAATTTGGGTTATATTAAATATAGCACTCAGAGTTTTACAACCTTACTCTGATTTGGCTGGCACCCAATTCAACAGTCAGACCAGCTAAACCACAGTGTTGGCAGCTAAGGACAGTGGGAGTTCCCAGAGTAAAGTCTGTGTGTGCGTGAGTGTGTGTGTGTGTGTTTGTGTGTGTGTGTGTGTGTGAAAGAGAGAATGCCTTGGTTGACTGATATACTTTGCCTACACATACACTTATATACATACCTACAATCCACTAAATGCTACCACAGACATGGTGCGTTCGCATATGCTGTGGTTAAGAATGTGCATTCACATTATATGTACCATTACATAAGATTTTGACATAGATGTGTTTGCATGAGAAGGAAATTCCTAACTTTGTTGTGAAGACGCAAAACGAATATGCTATGGCCTCATTGCCTGTACGCCTTGATTACGTAAATTAGCTACTTGTTTGCTCCAGTACAGTATTCCATTTATCTCTGTCACGTTTTTTGCTCATTAATTATGAGCTGCCTTCACACGCGATAGTCCTTTGATCTGACACCTCATGAACATACTGTATGCCTTTAACAAATCACGCAGGTAGACTTGGCTTATACTTTTCTTAATTGTACGTTTGTTCTGGGGCTTTTCTCCTGACTGTCTTTTGTTTGTAGAATTTCTGTAAACTTGTTATAGTGATCGCTAAAGTGGCATGCCTGGGCACATTAGGAACTGACACAGGATAAACGTGTAGGTGCTGAAGGCTAGGGGCCTAGTGCTTGCCAAAATTAAATCTCCTACCCACCAGACAAGACAAGTGTTACAGCAGTCCAGTGATGTTGGACTTCACACCTCTTCACACCTCTTTCACAACTCTTTAATCTGCAGAGTTCCCCTAAGCATAAACAGCATTTTTTGCTTTAATAAGGATTGGCCACCATGCGTTTAATTGTTTTTTTACAGCTTTTAATGTAGCTGATACAGAGTTGATGATCCAATTGAAATCAGACAGGGAGAGAAGATTATTTTAAAAATCAGAAAATTTTGAGAGTATGGAAAATGCAAATAAAAAAATCCCACATTGTTTTTTACACTTACTGTAACTTTTATTTTATTGCAGAAATTATGAACCTGGGATATGTCATGTTTTGTCTGTTCTACTTAATTTCATTGTCTTAATAAACATCAATTCCCTTTTAAGCCTGTAACAAAGAAAACGGACGCGGGTTTGTTAACAAATGTGTGAGAAAATTATTGAAATGTTTAAAATCAATGTACTTCAAGTAATGGCTGATAGGGATTTGCATATTTCTCCCTCTACAGTGCATAATACCATTAAACAATTCATGGAATCTGGAGGAATTTCAGTGCGCAAAGGGCAAGGGTGCATACTTAAGCAGAACGCCTGTGATGTTTCGTCCCTCAGATAGCACTGCATCAAGAACCACCATTCAACAACATGATTTAAACAAATTGGCAAGGGTTTACTTTGTAAACCTTTATCAAGTATCATGATGCACTGTGGCATTAACTTCTCTGGGCTTCAAGGCATGTAGGATGGACCATCACACAGTTTAAACATGTATTGTGGTCAGATGAATCCAGATTTTTGTAAAAAATGTACACTGTATGTACTTCTATTATGACAGCATTAATACAGAATCACACTGAAATCTTGGAGTAAACATAAGCTGCCTTCAGACATCTTCAGTCATCTTTTCCTGGGACGTCCCTGCTTTTTTCAACAAGACAATACAAAACCACATGCTGCATTGCAAAAAGCATGGCTAAGACAGAAGACGGTATGGGTACTAGATTGGCCTGTCTGCAGTCCTGACCTGTACCCAACAAAGAATGTGTGGGTCATTTTGTAATGAAAAATGCAACAACGACCTTGTACTGTTGCACATCTTAAGATGTGTTATAGGAAGAATGGGAGAAATGTAAAATCTGAAACATTAAATCACTTTCAATGATCAGTTTCAAAATGCCTGTTGTGGTGAAAAATAATGGTGACAGTGCAATGTGGTAAATGCTTGACCATTTTTTAACATTCATTTTTTACCTTATTACTAGCTCTAAATTGACTTTATCCCAATTTTTTTGCAATGTGTTCCAGAAATGCAGGAATAGATGTTTATTAACAGATGGAATAAAGTTAAAGTCAGATTTGTCTGAAATTAAATAAAAGTCAAATTAAAGGAAAGAAACATGTCATTTTAAATGTATTTTTCATACATACAACTTATTCTGATTTGGGGTTGTAGATATGCTCCAAATTGTCCTAGATCTCAAGCACACTTTGCGCTTGGCGTCATACCACAAAAAATAAAGCATACTTCAAGCAAGATGGTTATTTATATACATAAAAGCACCAGTTTGCATGTTTGCACTCAGCTTCTGCTTTCTTGCCATGCAGACATCAACTGCTTTATAGATATAGCATATTACATCCTAACCCCACTTTTCAAGTCAAGGTCACATATTCCACAGACTATAGCAGAGAATACAAGGCACATTGGTAAGTATTCCATGGACAGGCCACCAGTCATTCACAGAGTTGGCAGAAGTTGTACTGTCAGTAAAAGAGAAGTGTGGACTGTGGTAGACTAGTGGTTAAGACACTGGACTTTGGACCTGATGGTCCTGGGTTAAAATCCCCCCTCTGTCAAGCTGCCACAGTTGGGACCTTAAGCAAGGCCTTTAACCCACCATTGCTTGGATTGTAAGAGTTATATGAGTTGTAAGTTGCTCTGGATAAGGGCGTCTGCTAAATGCCGTAAATAAAAATGTAAAGTTAATCGTGGTTCTAAAATCCTAACTAGCATGTTAGAATGTTGTATGGTCCAAATTACACTACTTGATATGCCTTTATAATTCACCAGCATAACATCACAAAGTAACATTTTCCACGTTCCTCTGGTCCCTACATTGAAACATGTAAACCACATTATTTATGTATGTGATTAATAAGAAGTACAGACAAACATTAATATGCATCTGCAATTACATTAGGTAACAAACATTTATTTAAAGATATACACTTATATTTACAGTATGTACATATTATATTGCACTATAGCTGTGATGTTTACACATTTGACAACAGCAATTAACATTAGCCTGAATATATAAATACAATGCATGAGACATATATATACAGGAGAGTCGGTTTTTGCATAAAATAAATTGCGCCAGCACTGTTCATTACTTATCTGCGACAAAAGAAATGTCTTGCAAATACAAAAATACATCCAAGATTGATTTGAATAATGTGGCTGAGTCAGTCACCACATAGCAGGTGAGCTAAATGGTACTCTAACCATATATATATATATATATATATAAACATATATATATAAAATGTAATCTTCACTTGCACCGTTAGTTATCTGGGAGTTTGGAGATTCACAAGATTTTCATGATCCTGACTCTAGAACTATGGAGAAGTTCCATCTAGTGTGGAAAAACATGACTAACTAAGCTTCAATTGAGTTCCATGTTCTTTGCCAAGGCACTTTTGTCATCTTTGTTCTTTCAGGTCTGTTGAAATCTACAAAGAGAAATAGGTGTTGATAATTAATGCCTTGCCTTACATTTCTTCTTAATTTTTTTAACACATAAACCTTTTTGTATAAAAAGGTATGTGAAACATTTTTATTTATTTGTTTTACTTTATTATTTGTATAAATTGCACTTTGATGATGCATGGAAAGTGGTGAATGAATTTAATCTGAAATATGTCCCAACTTTTCCTGATTTGGGGTTGTAATTCCAATTACAACAATGTAGTGATGTAATCTGTTCATTTAGTCAACAGAGTTAAGCATGTAGAGGTGTTCAAAAAAACACATCTGAGAGGTCTTCTTTCTTCTAGATTTTGGAACATGACTATGAGGACAATCGGCCCTGATTCATTATAGGAATTGCAATTACAACCCCAAATCAACTTGTGGCAGGATGGAAAATAGTTTTAAAATATTTAAAACAGTGCTCCTTACATGTAGTTTGAACTGTATATCATTGTAGACAGTATTATCAAGAACATTGACTCATCTGACCACAATACAGTTTCCACTGTGTGATGATCCATCCTAGATGCCACAAGGTACAAGAAAAGTTGGTACCACTTTTGGACATGGTTAGCATGGGCCTTCTTTTTTGCATAGTAAAGTTGTATGTGGTGAATTTAATCAGTATTGTAATGCTTGGTAAAGCTTTACAAAAGTAATCCCTTGCGGTTCTATCAGCTATTGATGGTTATTTATGCAGTGCTGTCTGAGGAATCAGAGATTATGGATCTTCAGTTTAGACTTGAACCCTTGTCCTATAACCACTAAGATTATTCCAGACTTATTGAATTGTTCAATGATATTAAGCACTGAAGAATGAGAAATATGCATATCCCTTCCAATCTTTTTTTGAGAAACACTGTGTTAAAGCATTTCAATACTTTTCTAACACATTTGTTGACAAACGTGAGACCCTCTGCCCATCATTGCTCATCAGAGACTCAGACTTTTGTTCATACTAATTTTGTACCAAATCATGATTATAATAAGCTATTTTTAAATAGTTTTTTACCTCATTGCTAGCTCTAAGTTGTAATGTTTGAAATGTGTTGCAGGACTGCAGTTTATTAACAAATAGAATGAAGTTGACCAGACAAAACATAAAATATATTGTCTATATTTATACTGTCTGCAATGAAAAAAGTCAAAGAAAATTTTATGAACACTGCATTTTTTAAATGTATTTGCATTTTCTTGATTTGAGTTTTGTCTTGATATCTCTTTTTTGGTCAGGACTGTGCAAGCCAGCCACACCTCCACATTTGGCAAACAATTTATTTATAGATTTCTTTTAGGAGAGCAGGGCAGAATGTTGATTGACTTTTCAGAAGGTGGAAACTCACAAGTGTCATACTGAGCATCTGTGAGTTGTTCAGTAAAACAATATCTACTGATATGGTTTGTATATAGAAATTCCCTATATACACATGTTATGTCTGCATGTTTTATGTTATGAACCTGTTAGCAGTGAGTGTGGCCAAAACAATAGAGATCAGTAATTAAAAGGGGTGTCTATATATAGATTATGGAGTGGACTATAGGGATAGTGGTGTTTTGCTGTTCAGGAATATTTAATCAGAAAGTTTAAATCACAGCTTAGCCAAGCTGCTACTATATTGAACTTTAGCAAAACCCTTAACCCTTAAATACCTAGTTCACTCACTGAATGTAAGTGTATGCTAAATGAATTTAATGTGCTAAATTAGTATATGCACAATGATTAATATAAACTAGACCAATTGACTGTCATCTGAATGACAGAATACATACTGGACACCTTATGGGTCTGAATGGCAGTAAATTATTACTGTCACTAAAATAATATATACAGTGTGGCTAAAAGTCTAAGACCACTTGAAAAGATGATTCTATGTTGTGTTTTTGTGAAATGCAGTACAGTGGTTCATCATTCAAAATCACTATGGAGAAAGCCAAGCATTCAGTAACATCACAAGGTGTTCTTTGGAATATTGTGTAATCATGCTGAGATAACATGGATCATCAGACTTTGCACAAACATGTGGAATCCAAGCCATCAAGTGCATGCTGTCATTACAGCAAAAGAGTAATATCTATTTTCTCATCCACTTGATCCTTAGGCAGGGTCACAGGAAAGCCAGTACCTAGCCAGTGACACCAGGTATAAGACAGGAACAACCCTATACAGGGTGCCAAGCCATCAGAGGGCACACAAATGTCTTTGTGGGAATGTGGGAGGAACCAAGTGCACCTGGAGTGAACCCACAAGGACACGGGGAGGACATGCTGACTACACACCAAGGTTCACCTTTTCAAACAAATTGCGATGATTATTATATGATTAATAATGAAAAATGTTGCATTAAATTTAAGAAGCATTTTACTAGTGGCCGCTAATATATTTAGCAGGTGAAAAGTGGAAATTTATATATAATATGATGTTTATTAAATTGTGATATAAAATTAGTACAATTATGGTGTAAGCACAGACACAGTTGGGCACAACTCCAGAAGGAAACTGAGACTATCACTGTTAGTTAGTGCTACTGTTATCCTGAATCTTGCTAGTGTTATCCCATTACTCCAAATCTGCCACATTATTTATAAAGAATGTGCAGGCTACATATGTGAACTCATCTCTCTGTACTCAGACACAACATTTCCATAATGGATGGGTTACCACCAGTGTGATACAAAGTCAAACATAATTAAGTTGTATGCTTTGAGTTAACAATTTACCTGTATGGTCTATTACTCCGAACACCTCTGGCTCTCTGCTAACCTTCTGAGCAGCCGAGCACATCTTTTATAAACTATAACATGTAGAGATTGAACAGCATAAGCATGAATACATGTGATTTTTCCAGACATGCAACTGTATAAAGCATTTCAATCATACAGTATTGCCGGTCATATTATTTATTTTGATGAACAGCAACAGTAACAGTAAGTAGAGATATTCAAGACACAGATTTGTTTGTTTTTAATCAAAATGTGCCACTTAATGCCTAAGTGAAAGAACTTACAGGCTGGTATTGTGCAGTCCCGGGTATTATGATACAGTCTATAAAAGTGTTTGCTGCATTTGGGACTGAAATAGAGAGGCCCTGAAACATCGAGACACATGTCAAATCCACAATACAGTGACAACAACACTATTTTGTACAGGATGTTGGACTGATGCCCACCTGTTAAATGTTTGAGGAACTTTTCCTTCTGCCGCAGATCCCTGGGAAAGACTTCTGTCCAAAATTAAAACATCATTAGTAACTGTTGGCTTCCTCCTTTATAAAGAACACATCCTTGACAGAGAACAGATTGTTTGGTTCATGAGAAGCTTGGAGCAATATGCAAAAATAACATTAAAGCAAGCTAAAACGATTTTCAAATAAATATTTTCCATGCTACTTATCCATCAAAGAACAGCTTAAATCACAAGGAAAGTGATTGAGTCAAAAATTATTTATTTATTTTAAGTTTGTTGTACTGTATACAGTCCTGTGCAAGGACTGAGTCTTCGGGCAAAATTTAATTTGTTGTTTTGACAATGGTATTATGACCATATATGACACTGCTGACTGCAGGACCCAACTTGAATTTGTCACCCCATAATATACATTTCTGCTACCTGATAGCATTTTCTCCCTGTTATCCTTCCAGTTCTCTAGGCAGCTACCCTTGCAAAATACCTGTATATGAGGTTGCATTCTAATAAAGAGGCTAAAACAATAATTGTACATGGTCATTATGCCCATTACTAAAACAATGGTATATCTAATCTAAGGGTGGTCTAAGACTTTTGCACAGTACTGTATGCTCAGAAAAACAACTTGTTTATTTTTTGGCTGCCAAGTCTCACTAACAGCCTTGTCTCTTTGTGCAAATGTGACTAAAATAGCATCCCAACTTTTGTATACATTGTTCAAAACATGCAGTATTCATAGACCTTCTTTTGTGCAGACTGACTTAGTGGAATAGAAGTAACCTTAACCCTAACTTGACAGTATGATTTAAAAAAGCTGACATAATGTGTTTTATTGTTTTTTAAATATTTTTTATTTATTTAAACATTACCATCAAAAATACTTACAAACACCCTAAATACATGAACACCCTAAAATCAAGGAAAACATTAACCCCTTAACCCTACCAAAACCATAATCTGACATCTTAATTTTTCATTAATCAAATTATACAGATCAAAGAAAAGTTTTAATTATAGCATTATGTATATTGCTAGAATGTACAATATCTAAAAGCTATTAAAAGTTATAGTTTCATCATTATTATAATCTGCCATTTAATAAGATCAATAAAAATTTTAGTATGTTTAAATGTTACCTTTAATTTAAAACTGCAGCGTTAAACATTGCGTATGCTACTTTGACACCTGCTGTCCAGAGCTGCATACAAAAATCATGTGTCCCTTGTAAACCTTAAGAACTGAGGGTTGCTTGGGCTATTTAGAAATATTTAGAGACTTGTACCACAACTTAAAACATAATGACAATATTGATGTCATTAGAAGAAACATCATTCACAATCATTAGTATATCAAACTCATACTAAGGCATGGACACACAAAAAACACACATACACAGAGATATAACATTAAACCACCTTGTTATTTCTACACTCTGTCCATTCTGTCACCTCCACTTAACCACCCAGGCGCATTTTGTAGTTCTACAATCACAGTCTGTATACTTTGTTATATGTCTGTATACCCTTTCACCCTGTTCTTCAATTGTCAGGACCACCATAGATCAGTTACTATTTCAGTGGTGGATCATTCTCAGCATTGCAGTGAGTGTTAGTGTGTGTTGATGTGGTACATGTGGATCAGCAGTTTTTAAACACTGACCACTCCAGTGCAGTCTTGTAGACACATCTAACTTTAGATCAAGGATGGAAAGTCAGAAAGGTTTACCTATCTATTGTTCTACTGTTTGTGTTAGCCATCTTCTAAACCTTCATCAATCACAATATGTTGTCCGCAGGATGCTTGTGACTGTATATTTTTGGTTGGTGGAGTATTTTCAGTCCAGCAGTGACACTGGGGTGTTCAAACACTCCAGCAGCACTGCTTGCTCTGATTCACTTACAACACGTATGCCACCACCATGCCACTGTCACTGCAGTGTTGAGAATGATTCACTACCCAAATAGTACATGACCTGTGGTGGTCCTCCCCATTAAAGTACAGGGCGAAAGGGAGCTAATAAGGTATACAGAGCAACAGATGGACTATATTGCACCTAGACAGATAAAAAAGTGCACCTACACAGTAAGTAAGGATAATGAGATATATGTCCAAAGACATGCATTAATTTATGTCTATATATATTTTCGGTCTTACTTTCTAATGACCACGTGGCATCATGATTCTTACCCATATAATAAAATAGTTTGGACATGTCTGGCTATATAATATATTTTCTTTTATAGGAGAACAAACTTAAATATGACATAGTCAAACAAAAGCTTGGGTACAATTCCATATAATGTATGTATTTATTACTATTAATAGTAAATTGTATTGTAAAGACATGTATGCATCCCTTCAACATTATATTAATTTAGAAAAAGAAATAAGAATAGCAATTTGACTTTTCTTTGCATAAAACTGTACTCTGTGATATCATGTCAAGCCTGGCCATGTTTTGATTGTAAACTTCAAGGATTTTTGCAAAAAAAAGTATTTAAATTGTATATTAGGTTATAAGAGACTTAAATTAAAATAGAATGAATGAATAAAATGGTTTAACAAATATTTGTGACAATTATATGGCCATGATGTACCTTTTATGAAGCCAGTAAAATATACATTATGGATATGGACTAAAACGAAAGCTAAGATATAGAGACATAAGTAACACAATATAACACATAGATTTCGATTTCTGCGGTGATATCAAGTGCTATTTGTTATTCTGGCACATAATGACTAGTGTGTAATGCAGGAAGATGTGCATTGTCTAAGAAAGTAATACCATCCAATAAAACGTTTTGGGTGCAACTTTACCCAGTATCTGGTCTTCATGATAGGACTTGTTGACTTCGTTGCCCCCGGTTGTTTCCAGAATGTACTCCTTGTCGTCCGAAAGTGCTGGGCCGGGCTGATGCTCGGTCGTTCTTCTCCCTGAGCTCACCAGCAGCAGCACCAGCAGCAGCATTAGAGCCGGAGTGACGGGAGCGCGCAGGACGCTCATACCGAAGCGCGGTGAACCCTCTGTCTCCTGAGCCCCAATCTTTTGGCCCTGACTGAAAAATCACACCATAGTGTCTGTACAAAGCTTACGGAGGAACCCAGATGAACCAGCCAAGTGTCTCCCTGCTTCCACATTTTCTATTACAAGACATAATCACTGCGCGCTGGGTAATGCGAAAGTTGATTTTGCAGTGTCACGCTGAAAACTAAAAGGAATTAGTACAAGGAATTTAGGTTTAAAGTTACACCCGACAATGACTTTTCTTTTCTCCTATACTTGGCATGGCGCGCCTGTACAGGAAATGTTATATTTACAAAGTTCAACAAATGAGCAATGACATTTAAAGGAATCAGGACAATACTACTAAATTCCTCGAGAGAATCGAGGACACGTTTTACGCACGAAAACTGTTGCATAAAACTAGTGTTACCTGTCAGATCCTATGTGATCGTGAAGCTCCGGGTCTGTCAGAGAAATTGTGTTAGCGATGTTAATAAATGTGGAAAATAATGCACAAGTCCGTGACCTTTCCGAGGATGAACTCCGGTTCGATTTCTAGCGTTATACCATGTTAGAGTTCCAATCAAATGGTCAACGCCGCCCGTGGTCATCCGTTGAGCTGTGCGATGAGAGTGAGCAGAGTTTGAAAGCCCGCGACTTTTCCTTTTTCTCTTGATCTCCTGCTTCTCCTTCTCCGTCACGTCTGAAGTTTGTGTCACGTTCCTCCGGCATGGAGTGAACCTCTTTTTATCCTGCGCTGCAGACGTAAGGACTCGTCCCATGCGGATTGTCCCGGGATCAGAAAGGCGCTCGGAGCGTTCCTGCCAACGCGCATTTTACTGTTTTCCTTTTTATCTTACCTTCTCGATCACTGCGATCACACATTTCTGGAGTTCTCCTCTGTTTCAGGTAAGGTATTTTAACCCTCTCATTCACTAACTTCTCATTCCCTTAAACCTGATACCTTATAGGCTACCCGTGTCTAAACATGGGTCATATTTGCGCATGTTTTATTAAAAAACTCCTTCAGTCAATGAGTGTTTTACTCAATCAACTACGACAAAGCGGCCCCTTTAGTTGTTGATATATAAAGAGCCAGCACGTTTGCAGCACCGAGCCATAAAGAATGTAGAGTACACATACACGATCTATGCAGAGATCACCCAGAACTTCTAAGTACTTTCACTTACTTCATCCCATTACCACTCCCTGTAAGAATGGAAAATGGATCACTCCCACATTTCACCACCCTCCTTTTTTAGCCTTCCTTTAACGGGCAGGATAAAATACAGTGCCAAACATGCCGACAGTTCCCTGAGGTGATTATGATCAGGATTATAGGACTATTATTAAAGACAGGCGGAGTGCCGCTGACTGAACAGTGCTTTATAGACCCGTTTCACAAAATAAACAGTGGCTCAACAGTGCCACATAGTGAATTAACAACATAGCAATCAGCCACAGCATTAAAACTATCTCCGTGTTTCTAGAGTTGCTGTCAATCTTAGCAGCTTATTTATGGTTGGTGGGCTATTGTCCAGGAGCACTGCTATGTCTAATCCACTCGTACCGCTGCAACGCACATTAACACACCACAACCACATCAGTGACACTACGGTGCTTAGAATGATCCACCTCACAAATTGTACTAATTGTTGGTCCTATTAGGGTTTGATCTATTGAAGGATAAGATGAAAGCATGTAATGCTGCAGGACAAGCGTGCAGTGGTACAAGTGGGCAACTGTCTGTAACTGAAGAACTAAAAAGTGCACTTACTGTATATGGGAAGTGAAGTTGATGAAAATGAACAATGACTGGAGAAGCAATAAGATGGTTTTAAGAGCATAGGTCTGCGGTCAACCCTTCTAATTAGTAATCTCGTTTATTTCTGCTTCATAACATAAGCATACAAGAATTACATCTCTATAGACAAACAATGGCAATAGAATGGTTTGTACTGAACACCTAGGTGACTCTCAATATGACATTTTTATCGGATTTCACCTCCCCAACAAGTCATTTCATCACCCATCTGCCCTGCCCTTTTAAAACCATCAAGAAATGGTTTGCTGACTTTGAATAAAAAACTTGCACAAAGGAATTAATGACATCAGCACTTCACTGTAGTGTTCCACACTTTTTTTCAGGAGACTGAAGGTATCTGTAGCAAACACCATAGTATTTTGGGCTGTAATTTCTTAGTGTTCACAAACTTCTGTTTGTATATAATGTAACACTTACACTGAATTACAGAATTAATATGAATGTACCAGTAGTGCCCTATAAAAAATCTATTCTGGCAAGTTAATGCTGTTATTAAGAAATTTAACAAAACTTAAAGCTATACAAAAAGCTATACCTCATATGAGTAAATGTATTAGAGTCATTAGAGATTAGGTTTAAATTAATCAGGTTAAAAAAAACAATCCTCTAATGGGTGAGACCAGATAACAGGATTAAGTACACAAAATAAAGGAACTTAATTCTTCTGTTATGTATAAGATATGATATGTTAACTGTAGCATGTTGTACATAAATTTTGTTGACCTATTAACTAGAAAGTGGAAGTGTGTGAGTGTCCAGGTGATATTATGTCACACAGCAGGTACTGCAAGCAGTTTCAGATAAAACATTCCACTCACCAAATCAGTTAGGCAAAACTCGTTCTATTGAATCATATGTAAGTGGTATTTCAGGACTTAATTTGTAAATTAACATTTAATGACACCTTAGGCAATAAGGACCTTTTGAGGAACCAAGCAGTTGTGAGTCCCTCACATACCACTAATCAAGAATGCAATACTGACAGACATTATTATATGCAAGATCTATACATAAAGATCAGTACAATAATGATAAAACAAATGAACCAATAGACATTTAATTTGTGTTATAACAGTAGATAGCATTCTGTTAGCATTAAAAGGTAAAATTACCAAAGGGTGTACATGCAGCCACGGCTGTCTATTGGCCATTGAGATATTTCAGCCACTGAGATATTTTCAGATGTTCCTCAAATGAAATAACAGTAGCATAAAGACAATGCCATCTCTATTCTTCTTATACATACCGGGTGGCTTGGAGGCGCAAGTGGTTACAGCAGTCCCCGCATGGCTCCAGAAATATCCATTATTAACCCTATAACATATCAATACAGATTTCAGCTGTGATGTCCCAATCCAAATGTTTTTAAAATGTAATTTATACTTAGTGACAAAATAGTAAATCACTGTTGGATTGCTGCAGTTATGTCTTGTTTCAGGTGTGGTCTTAATAGATGCTGGGTCTTGCTACAAAAGGGTATAAAACCACGTTTGCCACTGGCCTATAAAAAGGCTCTCAGAGGCTACTTTTGAGTAGTGTTATTGGTGAGAGATCATTAGCTTCTCGACATGCCTCCATGATGCACTCAAATACATTTTGCCCCACTGACATACTTTGAGAGGATGTGCATCATTGGACCTAGAGCAGCAGGATAGTTGTTTTAAAAAGTAAGTATGATTTGTATTGAGATTTGAAAATTGGGAGTTTATCTAAATCCCATAGTTGTGGGGCATATATGAGAATGCCCTTCCCCTGGCATGACTTTTTAAATTTAAATTAAAGTAATACATTAAATCTTGCACCTTGTGAATAAAGGAGACATAAAGATTGTAAGACTTTATGAGTCAACTAATGTACTATGGCACCAGGCCACATAGAGCTTCATTTAAAGTAGAGTTTTATATGTTACAAGATGAAATTTGCAATCAATCTAACTGGTAAATATCATGAAAGCCCTCTACTGTGGTTTTATTAATCCCCAGAAGCACACAGGATGTTCTTTTTTGCAAACCAAGGATACCACATTGTGCCTTCCATAGCAAGAGCCTTAACTGCATGACCTGGAATATACATACCCAATTCCTCTGGTCCACACAGATTTAGGTAGCCCAGCATATCATAAAGTTAAACATACTTGATTCTTATGTGCTGTGCATCAGTGTGCAGGATGAGTGGAAGAATGTCTTCCCGATCAGTGGTAACTATGAGTGTTTCGTCATACATATTGGACTTCTGAATGCACTGTGTTTCAGTCCTTTGTTATGGTTGTGCTATGAGATATGCTGGACCACTTTGTAAATCCATAAATAGATAACTTTGATAACAGATAACTTTTTTCGACTACATTTAAGCCCATGTCACACATGTCTGACAGGTTATGCAAATTGTTGTTCCCACTTCTCCCAAAGGCTGGCCATTAAGTTTCCATTAGAGGAATGTTGACACTGGCCGAAGGTAGATATGCATCCATTCACAGGCTATACAGACTGCAAGAGCTTCTAATATATACAAAACAACATGAAACTACATCCCAACAAGGCTTGCTTTTGACTGTTTTTCTCACTGCAAGCTCTCCATTTCATATTGCTCAAAGTCTAAGAATCAGAAAGTCGATGGCCCTGTCACACATTATTGCTTTTGCAGACTCCACAGTCCAAGAAACCATGCTAAATGCCTCCTGCTTTTCTCTGGCGACTGACTGGGCCCTGAATCAGGTCTTGGACACTGCATTTTAACAACTTCCCATACCAGCCAAGTGCCCCACTGCTTAGAACAATACCGCATCCCCATAGATTTTGTCTCAATCTTGACTTTGTCACAGAGACCACTGTTTATGACAGCAGCTGTTAGGTTTCATGGTCAGTCTGATATCTGGCTACAACCCTTATTCCAGTGACAGTGTGGGCACATCAACCAGGAGCTGACCAATTTTCTGCACATCTTCTGCCTGAATCACACAAAATAATTATCAATTCTGAAACTGTATCTTTTTCAAAAATACCACTTTTCACTGATTATACCTATATGCTTATTTATATATATATATATATGCTTACTTATATGATTATATGCTTATGATTTGTAATTAGTAATTGTAAGTAGAAGCATTTTCATGATTAGTTAAAAAAATATTGGCTTCGACTGTATTTATTTGTGTTTGTGTGAAAATCTGAAATTAGTTTTAATTGAGTTGTTAGCTTCAGCACAATTCCTTTTATCTCTCACATTTTTCTTCCAACTAACACACCTCACAAGCAGTACCATTAAATGCTGGTATTGGACACTTTCCTGTTGCCCATATTTTGTCACCTGCTCTATAATAGGGGCCATGCATTACAACTTAGAAGCTCTTCAAAGCTGGTCTCTGTAATTTGAACGATTTATTAAAATTAGCATGATAAATCACAGAAGTGGGCACACTTAAGATACCACAAGTACTGACAAGTTGGAAGTCACTCAACTGTGTGTATTACATGTTGGGCTTCTTTCAGTGGCTCTTTTTTTCTACACATAGCTGTTTGCACATGTAATTAATAAGAGTGCATTCATTATGCAGTTATTCGGGTCATTGTGAATTCTGTCTATGTTCTCATATTGTAACATTTGTAATTTGTTCCAGGTTTTGAAATGTTACAATAATGCAATTATAAATAACATTATGTCTTTAGATCTAAACTTTCTGTAGTAATACTAGTAGGTTTTTTCATAACTATGGTTTGAAGGACAACTGTTGCTTAAGTCAACATGGCACCAAACAGACCTGAAAGAAGAATGTTTGTTGTGTCCAGCCATGCTAAGCTATAAACTTTATCTTTAATCCCTCTCAGCTTGCTTTCTAGTTTTCAGCATCATGTCCGTGCTCCAGTTCTCATTCCTTCTTACAGTTCTTTACAGTATTTTAAAGTAAATGAGTCATTGGAGTAGATGGGAACTGAATACTTGGTCAGTATTTTCTTTACCAGTTTACGACACTAGATGGCATTCTGAGCAAAGACAGTCAGACAGAGCTATATTTGGGCCACATAGGTATTTCATTTCAGAATAATCAGATCCTAATAATTACATGATTTAACATGATAGCAATTCCTCTGTTGCCAATGTTTTCTCAGACATTATACCTATAACAACAGGTAAATTAGACTTCATATTCAGAAACTTAATCTCAATATTATCTCTGGCACAATAAGATTGCAAGTGATTATTCCAGCAAAAGCACCTCAAAAAGTTCATAAAGACTGGATCTACTGGTACAGTAATGTATAATCTACTGGCTTGGTTTAGTAGTAACTAAATATCCATACTGGATTATGAGAACATGCTGTCTAGGTTTTGAATAATATCAACTTCAGTGAGCATTTCAGGTTTTTGTAGATACAGTACTTACAATACTTTTGTAGATAAGTCTTACACCACCATTAGATTAGACATACCACTGTTTTAGCATGGATATAATGGCATTTTGGAAACTGAAAAACTGACTATAGGCTACGGTGGTAAGCATTTAGTGTGACCTTCACTTACACTTACATTGAGCAATAGCAGCATCTGGCAGCTCTATCAGGATGCTTCTGTAACTTTCTCCATCCTTCGTTTGTCAAAGGACTATGTGCCTCCAAGGACTTTTCTGCTGACTCAAGATCCAAAAGTGACTCTGTGTATCGGACAAAAAATTGCTGTCATTAGTAATTATTTTTACATAAAAAATATATACAGTCGAATCCGGTTAATTGGACCACCGGTTAATAGGACCAGCCGCTTATTTGGACCAAATCCTAAAGTACCGAAACAAATCCTATTATATACGTGTAATGTTATTCGCTTA
>JAUZSU010143542.1:0-15283 GCA_034780255.1 Parotocinclus maculicauda | reverse complement strand
GAGAGAGAAAGAGAGAGAGAGAAAGAGAGAGAGAGAGAGAGAGAGAGAGACGGATGTTTTCCAGTGTGCACTTTAGAAGGAAGGAGGAGGACGGGGGAGAGAAATTAAAAGCACTTTGGGGAGAAAGAAAGAAAGCGAAGAAAAGTTCCTGTGCGGGGCAGGATAGTGTCAATCAGATACTGTCCATGATAAAAGCCGAAGCCGAGTGAGGGTAATCATTTACTGCACTGTTTTACACAGTAAGTTTACACAGTACTGTGCACAAGTCCCAGGCCACAATTAGATCAGGTATGCCATTGTTTTAGCAAGGGTATAGAGACCATATCTAAGTATCTCAATCTCTTTATTAGAACACAACCACAGAATACATGCAATGTGTATGCAATAAAAAAATAAACAGCTTGTATAGGGGTTTCATTGGCAAGCATTTAGTTTGACCTCCTTAGTATGTTAGTATGTATATAGTGTTGTCCTGCTGTAGGGTATCAACATGTGCCTCATCACAAGCATTTCAATGCATAAATGTCCTGACGTTGTGCACATGACAAATAAACTTGAACTTGAACTTTTGTATATTAGCAATAGCAGCATCTGGAAGTTGACCCTTTTACAGTCTGAAGAACTGTAGAACCCTTCAACAGGGACTGTGGTGGCCTAGTGATAAAGGTACTGGACTATGGAACAGGGTTCAAATCCCACCTCTGGCACAGTTGGGTCCCTGAGCAAGGCCCTTAGCCCACAACTGCTTGGACTGCAAGAATGTATGGATTGTAAGTGGCTCTGGATAAGGGCGTCTGCTAATTGACATAAATGTAAAATGTAAGAAGCTTGATCTGGAAAGGTCTTTTGGGAGGGGTAGCAGTCAAGAAACCTTTTTTGGGGAGGGAAACAGGGTGCAAAAGCTAGGATAGGCTAAAGTTCACAAAGATTGGAATAAAGATCAGTAGTAAAGAGGATTATGGAGTTATGAATCAATCTTTTTTATATAAAAATATAAAAAAATATATAAATAATAAAAATTGTTATATATGATCATTATACGTTTGCTAAAACAACGAATCTAAGTTAGTCTAGCCCATGGATGTAGTTTACAGTGTAGTATATTATGTAAAAATGTGTGAAATGTTGTGTGAAAAGACACGACAGATCTTCATAGCAGCGCAAATTATACATAGTTAATTCTTACAAAACACAATACTTGTGAGATTGCTTACTACAAGGACATCAATGTGAGTTCTGTTTACAGGTGCTCAACCAAAGCATATTAATATTAACAGCTCAGAAAACTATGTCATCATGTAACACTTTCCTGCGTTGCCGAGAGAACAATGCAAACCAGTGGGAGGCCAAGAAAGAAAGTTTAATGATTATCACTTTAGAATGGAAACAATGGGCTTCTTCAGAAAGACAAGGCAAGAATAATGGGAACAATGGAGAACTTCCACTGTCCAGACTGTGCCGCCTAATAAAAGAACCATTTCCAATTCAAAGCCCTATTCTTATTTTCTCTTAACATCTGACTCACAGGTGGCTTTGAGGGTGGGGGAGAGCCAGAACGACCCGTGAGGTGATGACCCCGTTCTAACCCTAACCCTAGTTAACCCTGACTATCCTTCCACCTGTTTAATCAAAAAGACATTTTTACAGGGTTTGAACTGTAAACACAAACAGCAATTTTACTACCACAATGTGGTACAGCAGTTACCAATCCAAATTCAAAATGGATGGGAAATATGATGGAATTTCTTGGCAATGCCTTTTGCCAAAAAAAAAGTTATATATAATTTTCACACCATTTATTGTACATTTCAAACTTGGATTCAACAGTTAAACTGCATAAAATTCCTGTATTTTCTTGTTGTACTCTTAAAACACCTAATATTATATGCTGCTCACTAGAATATTTCATGATTTATGCATAGTATTCATACTATGAGTAGTATATGTTAAGTCTCCCAAATCTAATTCTGGACTGGTGGTCAAATACTTTTGCACAGCATTAATGACCTTACTGGAGGAAATAATATGGTAACTGTGTTCTGAATGGTTAGGTCTAAAGCAGTCATTACACACATCCACTGTTAATGACATCAGTGTGTGTAGCGTGGTATGATTTAGCCCTCTACACATTACCCATTTCACACACACACTGCAGAACCCAACCACACCCTTCACTTAAAACTTCATACACTCATTCAAACTGCTGCCATCTGACCCCAAATGACCACTCGGCAGAAAAAGTCATTCACACTCTTGCCTCATTTACGCATATGCTTGCCACTGTGTGCTTGTTGGGTGAATCTAGGATTAGAATTCTTCCGCTTAAAGTTAGAACACAGCCACAGATTAGCGTTACACAACATAACACGACATGCTATTGCCTCACAGATAACCCTGGTTCCATCCCGATCCCTTCCTAAGTGGAATTCGCAAGCCTAAACAACACGGTTACCAATTGTGCTTATTCTAAATACTTGCTTTAGCAAGACTTTGGCATTTTTTTCCCCTCGTGGAATCTGTCAACCCCGAAATTAAACACACCATAAAATTAATGGCAGTGAAGCATCTGTGAAAGACTAAGGATTATTTAATCTTAAAGTTTAAGGTGTACATTACATATTTCTGTGAGATTGCTGATTGGATGCAAAGTCCGATTATTGCCTGAGTAACATAACCTCAGAGTTTTTCCATTGTCTGATTACTCAAGCGCACGGATACGCAAAATCTGATTATCTGCAGTTATCGGATTATTAAATGCATGTAACGCACACATTGTTTGTTTATAACAAACACAAGGTTACATCAAAACTATTTATGAATGCTCAGATCAGGCCAGTTGAGTGTAATCAATTAACTTAATCTATGCTTTTGGAGTTTGGGCCTAAATCAGAGCACTCAGAGTAAACCGAAACCGGAGTCCAAAGTCTTAATATAGTCTTAAAGTGACTTAATATTTAATTCACTGCAATAGTGAGTCTATCACATGGGTGGGTTGAGGTTGTTACAAATCTCTGGCTGGCCTCTCCTCCCTCAGAAACAGCCAACTGTGTTTGCATGTGATATCAAGACCAAGATTAGATTCGAGCCCAGGTCCCTAAATTGGTTGGATAGCATAGCTCAGGTGGCACAGCGGTTTAATATAAATTAATCTAATATATTCAAAAGAACTTAAAAGAATTACATGTTTCAAGTCACATACTGTCCTAAAATCCAAAACAAGGTGGATATTAGAGGTGATATAACAATATTTTACCGTATTGTGATACATTTTGTCGTTGCGGTAGACAATATGCTTTTCGTACATAGAAAATATCGCCAGTGCTTAAACACTGGCCAGACTCCACACCGAAAGGATTGGGTCGCTCCACCAGGGGATTGAACCCAGGACCTTCTTGCTGTTAGGTGAGGTGCTACCCCCCATGCCCCAGTGCCACCTGCATGTATCTTGATAAATATTGTATACCGTGAATGCATCTTTATATACTGTAATACATTATACATTATTATACAGTACTTTTTACCAAATCACCCAGCCCTAGCGGATGCAGAACAGCAATCGAACACTTGCAGTGTAGTTCCAGTGAAGCCCAGGGATACTCTTACTGTAATTTGATTCTGATTAATCTGATTGATCCGCGCATAATCAGGAACATGACTGAAGTGCTTGTAAGGGTGTACTTCAGCGCTGATTGCCTTCACATGAGACAATCTAAAAATAACACAGAGTAAAACCAAAGAGCAGATCAACCTTTCTTTATAGTGACTGGGCTTTGAAGCACAGAGCCTATTCCCACATGAGACAGAAGAGCCTTCTAAAAATAGAGATCAAACAGAGGCTGTGCATAAGATCAGCATAATGAGATGTTTTATATACAGCAATATCTAATGAAGATGCGATCTGAGGTCTTGCAGGTTACAGGATGTTGTGAGCCAATTGTCTGATCGGATTACAATTACAGAAATGAGTTTTCCTTCCCAGTTTAATGGGATCAGATCCATGCTAAAAGTCATATCCCAACAGGAAAGTGGTAACTAACGACTTGAAATCGAGGATGCTCAGTTAATTAATCCTACGAAGTAACATGTCTGCTCTGAAAGGCTGATCCTTCATTCAGAGTACAGGATATGCTATTCATATTCAGTGCGCTCAGGAACATCATGCTTTTGCTGCCTTCTAACCTAAAGTCATTCACCACCTCCACAACCTTGAGCAGCAAACTAAAGGAGGAATCCAGAAAATTGTGTGAAGTTGACAAAGAGCTGAATGAATATGTAGGAAGAATGACAGTGCAGACAAGTGGAGAAAAAAAAACAGCTTAGTGAACACTAGAGCGGTCAGAAACAAATTCACTGTATGATTTTCTCAAATTCACTGTTAAATACTCAAGTTTTCCTAGTGGATATACAACGTGAAAACATACAACCAATGTAAGATGCTCAACGTAATAAAGAAATTCAATTTTGCACCACTGTGGGACCTCGTCTTCACTAAAGTGCTCATTGCTTGGTATTACACAGTTCAGATCAATACCCATAGCTCAATTTTGATTGAACTATGCCTAGTGTGTGTATACATTCGCTCACCAGCCACTTTTTTGGATACACCTTGTTCTTACCCTCATTGCCCATTTGATCAGTTCCACTGACCATGTAGATGCACTTTGTAGGTATAAAATTACAGACTGTAGTCCATCTGTTTCTCTACATACATTGTTAATCGCCTTTACCCTGTTTTCTAATGGTCAGAACCCCCACAGGTTCACCACAAATCATGTACTTTTTGGGTGGTGGCTCATTCTCAGTATTGCAGTGTCACCGATGTGGTGGTGGTGTGTCAGTGTGTGTTGTACCGGTATGAGTACAACAGCAGTAACAGCAGTGCTGCTGGAGCTCTAAACCACCCCAGGGTCACTGCTGGACTGAAAATAGTCCACCAACCAAAACTGGCCAGCCACCAGCATCCTGTGAGCACAGATGACAAGAGATGAGCTGCTGTCTCTAACTATACATCTACAAAGGGGCGCAATATGGAAGACAGCACTAACTAAGAAAACCGTAAGTAAACAGTGTTTTAAAAAACAGCACTGCTGGGTCTGATCCACTCATACCAGTGGTGATCCTTTAGGGTGGTCCTGAACATTAGAGAACAGAGTAAAGAGGACTAACATATCTTACACACCACCCATGCAAGCAAGCAAGCACACGAACATAAATGTGTGTGTATATAAAAACAAATGGTTTGCCAACTGAAACGTTAGTTAGATTACATTTACATTAGACACCTTTGAGATTAACTGAAAGCCAAGGATTATTGTTGAACGTCACTGCCCGACCACAATCATGTTTCACAATCCACAGGAAGGCCTTCTTATAAGAGGGAAGGCAGGTAGCAGCAAAAGGGAATAAACTCCGTATATTCCCTGTTTTTGGATGTAATTTATTCCTCGAAAGTGGGCCTATATAGTGCATGTTTAAGTTTAATTCAATAATTCCTACAGTTTCATCCTAATATTCAACCTAGCAGTTAAATATTAAACGACTGAATAAAATTAAGAATTTAGAATGGCAACTGACTAAGTAATTAAGCTGACTTGCATGAGGCCTGAAAGAGTCGTGATTCTGGGTGCTGCAGACCGTCTGTCCCTGTGAACTCGCTCACACAGACTCAGTTCTTCACAGTGAGAAAACTTTATCACCCCCAAAGCAAACAGGCCCTAACTCATCAACTGTTCAGTTCTAGGATCTGGAAGTGGCACAAATCTGTTAATGAGAAAGTTTCTGCCTGCTGGCCAAAAGCGAGGTGAGACAGAGAGAGCAGGGGCACCGTTAAAGCACTGCTGACCCGAGCTCAGTTCTCAGTTTGCAGTGGTTTCTCTCACTTTCGTGTTAATGATGGACAGGCTTCCGTTCTAACAGTGTGAAAGCTACTCACAGGCTGCCAATCTATCACCTTCTAGAAGCCAGTCAACACATACAGTACACACTGTCCCTGCTTACGCACTTGCACTACGGTATCAAAACCGCAGCATTGCAGTCATGGTGGTTCACATATTTTATCATTTACCGTTTAAAAAAAACAGTCAAAGCATTAACGCTTAAGAGCCTGGCTCATAACAATGCTTTGGTAGCAAATTAACAGCCACATGATTGCCCGGGTCCAGGGTTTCCAAGAATAAAAAGCACAGATCATCACTCCAGGTAACCAGTGCACATACACACCAGTGGGAACATGATGGAAAAACCAACAGGACTGATTAGAAAAGATGTCCTTCTGTTGCGTCAAGGTGCATTTCTAACACCCCGTGTGCTTTAGAAGGTGAACAGGGGTAAGCAGTTATTTCCTGATGTGCCAACCATGCATTAGAGAAGGTGTTATATGTAAAAAAAAATGCATTTTATGAATAGAAGCCTTTATTGTCATTATACTTGCGTACAATAAAAAATATAGAAAATATCAGTTAATTAATGTTGATTTAAAACATAGAAGGGACCAGATTCAAGTCCCAGAGACCCAGTTTCAAGTCTCAGTAGTGCATTCCACCCAGGTTGGGCATCATTCGCATGCAGGATTTTATTGTGTTTTAGGGAGATGAGGCCAGCCAGGCGATCATCCCATGGTGCTGCAACATTGACCCAGAAGCTGATTTTTCTGATTTCCTTCGGTTTTTAATAATGCATACAAGTTTCCAGTATTTTCTGCTTCTGTTCAAATTATGAAAAAATTTTGATATGGTCATTATACCATTGGTAAAACAATCGAATCGAATAGTCACCCAAGAGTCCATGAACTACATTGAAATAAAATTTACCAAAACGGTCACGATTGTGTTTGAAACCGTGCTTTTCTCAATGTTATGTAGTCAACAGCAACAAAAGAAATCCAACAGCACATCTGCCAACCTTCTGACATCCGCATTCCTCCACACTAGGACAAACTTTAAAAACATCAGATTTTTTATTGTAATGCTTTTCACCCAACACGATTAAAGCTCCATTGAAATTCCATCTTACCTCCAACCACACAACAATGAAACAAACTGAATTCACAGACTTGAGAAGCTTGTGAAACAATAAGGAATTCAGAAGGAAACAAGCTGGTCACTGTGTAGGATTTAACCTAAGCTAAACTCCATTGCTACACAAATACCAGATAATCTGTTTTTGAACTTGAGATAATACTGACTCGAACACGAAGTACCTGTGGGAACCTGCAGGGCACAATGAGCAAGCCGCTAATTACTTTAGCAGTCAGACTATAGGAATGCTAATACTTAACCCCACTCGAGACAAACCTACACTGTATTTCCTCCCACCGCTGTGAGTAACGACTTCTGCACATGCTCACACACTACTAGCAACATAATACACATGAAGTGAATACACAATACCAACGTCTTGGAAAGAAAATTGGCCCATGCATGACTGTGTTCATTAAATCTTACCGCCTCATTCTTTTAGAAGTCATTCATTCATTATTTACAGGACTGTGCAAAAGTCTTAGGCCACACAACCAGATATTCAGAAAGCAGAGTGAAAGGCTAAGATACGCTTAAGTGTACAAAGATTGAAATTAAGAGCAGTGGAAAAGAGTATTATTGAGTGACGGCTCTAAGTTAAAACTTTTAGAGCCCAATCGTTGACAATATGTTATATAAGGTCATTAAACCTTCCATTTACATTTACAGCATTTAGCAGACGCCTTTATCCAGAGCGACTTACAACTTATACAATATTACAATTCAAGCAATCATGGTTAAGGGCCTTTGTTTAAGGACCCAACTGTGCCAGCTTGGCAGAGGTGGGATTTGAACCATCAGGTCCAGAATCCAGTACCTTAACCACTAGGCTACAACAGTCCATGTCTTTGGGATGAATTAGAGCGCAGACTGCGAACCAAACCTTCTCATTCAACATCGGCCTCTGACCTCACAAATGCGCTTTTGGAAGAAGGGTCAAAAATTCAAACAAACACACCCCTAGACCTTGTGGAACGAGCTGAAGCTGTTATATATGCAGTTGCCATCATTTTAAACACTATGGATTAAGAATGTCACTCGAGTTCAAATGCGTGTGAATGCAGATGGGCAAATACTTTTGGCAATATAGTGTAGGTTTGTCCTTACAGAGCAGTAAATAATTATACGAGTGGGAAGTATAAGCTTCAGCAAAGGGAATTTACGTATCCTTAATTCATTAAACATTTAAACCAGACCACGACATTGACGAGTTCGACCTTGATCAGTGCAAGCTGTTATGTCATGTGCCAAGCAGTTGTGTGGTTTTACAGGGATCTTTGTTAATATGACAGATTCTGCAGTTGCACATTAATGAACAAAGCCGGTCAAGGTAGGGTCCGAAATCATTCACGCATATTTGGATACAGCTCTTAACTTTGGACTCCTCAGATGGTCAACTAATGATTTCTATTAACATATTCAGTTCCGACAGGCCTTATATAAATATAAAACATGATCGTACCTTATTTGTCGAGCCATTTCATCTCCGAAATGAAATTCTGAAGCAATAGAGCTTTTAAATTAGTGTGGAGGCGTGTATTAAACAATGTGCACTATGTATGTAGTAACAAGTCATTATGTAAGCACTTAATCATTCAGTATAATATCCAGTGATCCAGTATCATCCTTTATCACCAAGCCTTTCACGGTCTTAATCCTGAGTTACAATTTAGTTAAGTAATAGCAGATTAAGGACTTTGCTCAAGGACTTTACTCACAACCTTCTGAATGTTTAGATTAGACTAATTACATGATCTTAATGACGAAAATAGTCGTAAGCAGTTAAAAACTGCAATTTTTTAGTAGATTGCTCAGCCATTTTTAGTCAAACACAGAAAAATTGTGTAAGAATGTGACACCCGGCCCAGCCTGAAGGCATCGCCGGGACGTAAAGACACAGGGTCTTTCTTTTTCAGCTGCTACAGCTTTGGTTGAGGGTCAGCAGTCATAGGAGTCAGTATATTTACAATTATTCAAGTGCTTATGTATCCAGTATACTCCGATCTCGAAATCAGATCAACAAATCCGATAAACAGAGCTGGATTTTACCCAGGATTTGGATTTCCCAGAGCACAGAGAGAAAGAGAGTGTAACACGGTTGCCAGATCTGTTTTTATTCTTAGAGACAACATTTGAGATTACTTGCATAAACCTGGTTGGTTTTATATAGTGGGATCTGGCAGTAAAGAAGTAACCGCAGCACGAGTGAAACGGCTTTTGAAGTGTCTGTGGACCTTCAAAAGCAGCATATGCGCAAGAATATCAAGCATTCGGTTTGTGTAAACCCAGAAATTTGCGATTATCTGATTAGTCAAGTGCATGTAAACTAATTGATCAAATTACTGAGCAAATCAGATTTTCTGCTGTTAGCTTAAGTTATATTAAGTGCATTTAAACATACTCATTGAAGATATTCCAATTTTATTTAAACCATATATCAATTTTATTATTTGCTCCTGTTTCAGATCTGCAGTAGATTTTATTTTGGATGCTCTAACTGCCTCAAACCTCCCCATTTATTTACGCTTGGGACCAGCACTAAGGTATCATCAATGGTCGGGTGTTTTGTATAAATGCACCACCTGACCTTCACATGGCAAACCCCACTAGACATTGAGCCCAGGCCTTCATACACTGCCGTTTTCAGCAGCTGTCTTTGCTCACTGAGCTGCACACAGCACTAGAATACATTTTTTTTAAAAAAACATTAATTATCAGTTGTCAGTTTAACAGACAAAACACAGTCTGCTTGAACTACTAACACAAACAGTTCTACTTTATATGAGTTTCCTAAACACATTAATTCATCATTTACAGTCCAGCCTGGGAAATGGATGTGAGTATTTAATAAGTAGTAGATCGTCCTGCAGCAATAATATTTTCTTTAGGGAATGTAGTTCTGGGATTTTGTGCATGAACAGGACATCTCCAGTGCTGGAATCCTTCCCAAAAACAACACACAGTGACCTTTATTAGAAGATTTTAATGTAGGAACTCTGGTATTCATAAACCTCACACCTTGTAAAAGGAGTCACTTTAATGATCACACAATTTGGTGGTTGCATAATAAACTTTGTTTACGTGAACACTGAATGACCTGGTGACTCCCAAGCCAGATTACACTCACTGATCACTGTATTAGATATAACGCCTTGTTTCTACACTCATTGTCCATTTTAAATTCTCTACACACTTTGTTAGTCCGTTTACCCAGGTACCCCCATAGGACCAGCACAGACCAGGTACTATTTTGAGTGGTGGATCATTCTCATCACTGCGGTGACACTGATTAAGACCTACAGGATGCTGGAGGTTGGATGTTTTTGGAGTTTGGTCTATTTTCAGTCCAGCAGTGAGCTCGCGCTGACGTTTTCAAAAACTCCAGCAGCACTGCTGTGTCTGGTCCAGTCATACCAGCGCCACACACCACACACAACACCGTCGCATTAATGTCACGGTCTTGCGCTGGTCCTGACCATTACAGAACAGAGTAAAAGGAACAATGACAGATGTAGAGAAACAAATGAACTACAGTCTGTCATTGTGGAACTACAAAGTCCATCTATATGGTCAGTGGAACTGATCAAACAGACAGCGAGTTTAGGAACGAGAAGGCGTGTCTAGTAAAGCGATCAGTGAGTGTATAAGTGTGCATGTAAATACTGTACATGAAACAATTTTTAAACTACAGCGCATGCAAGTCAGCAATCAGCATGTGTGTGTGTGTGTGTATGTGTGTGTGTTGCGTGTGCGCCTTTCAAGCTGATTTTGGTGCTTGTAGAAAGCAGTAGGATAGGACGGCGATGCTCTCCACCTTCAGTAAGTTCTTTTCTTCGCTGGACTGCATCTTTGTACCGAGGCTTTCTTTTTACGGAAAGCTTTAACAGGAGACGGACACGCCTCCAGACTCATGTACATAAAGACGGAACGTTGTTGGATTATTGGATTATCAGTTAGGATGTTTCTCTGCACCGGTTCTCACAGGACCATGAGAGGCTGGGAACTGTGAGACGCCAAACCAGTTCAGACCAGTCTAGACTCTCCATCGCTTACTGCCCGGCTTACGCGAGTCATGACCTCTTATCGGTAGTCGCCCCCGTAAACTGGCCTCGGTTCTCGGTGGCTTTGAGGGAATACGAAAAGTGTCACCTATATGATTTAGCTATAGCTTTAGATTCCTCTGCCTTTTCGGCTCAGATCAAGCGTAGTCCATGCAAATAAGTGCTTTGGGATATTCCATTTTGAATTCTTTACAGAGCAATGACGTTCTTTCTCTTTTTACATCTCGACTAGCACCTTATAGGTCTCGAGGCCGGGTCGGACCCGACGCTTCAGCTAGCACTGCAACCTGGACTCGACAGGCATTAGAGAAGAGGAATTCAGAATCATAGGATAGAATGAACGCCTGTGGTCTCGACGTACTAGGTTTAACGCTCTAACTTAAACCTTCGTGGACGTGTTTAACCGATCGTTTTGATATAGCGTCAAAGCCAAATGAGTTTTGATTACCCCTAGATTTAGCAGGACCTCGTAGACGTTCACTCTGTACATTCTGCTACGTGTGGTTGACATGCTGTTTTAGGAGCGAGAGTGATACCTAGCGACATAAACGAGCGACCCCCCCCTGGAGCGTTTTTACAAAGGCTGAATTGCATTGTGTGTTGATTTTAATGTTGTGTACTTTGAAGAGTTTTTTTGTTTTCTTTTTGGTTTGTCCAGTGTGGGCTTTTTGTTCAGTTAAAGGTCTTGAGTTGTGAACTTTAGAAGAGATGTTTGGGCAAAAAGAAGGGAACACGTCACTTTTCAACTGTTGCACTTCAAAAACTTAGACACGAGAGTGTGTGTGTGTGGTTGTTTAAAAGATGTGTGTCTTTATATGACCTAAGTCGCGTCTGTGTGCTTGTCGGTTTGCGATTGTCTGAGGTAGGAATTCGAACCCTGGTCATTTTGGATGTCTTGTATGTGCAGTGATACACTAAAATCCCATGCAGAAGTTTTGGCTCGCTTGCTCAGACGTGGGACTGTTGTGCAGTGGTTGAGGTACCAAACTGCTGACAACAAGGTTAAGACTTTTGAGTCCCAGCACTGCCAAACCTGCACCTATTGGTTCCTTGAGCTGCACCCTTAACCCCCAAGTGCTTTGAAACCAGATAAGGGTATCTGCTAAATTCTTTTTGAAATACATGTTCAATGGAAACACATTTATATAATACATATTTCTGCAAACCATTAACAAACTCAATAAAGTTCAGAGACACGCTAGTGGATTTTCTGATGCCCCAGCTCAGCCACAGCCATCGGGCCTCCTGGACCTATCCCCAGAGAATACAGGTCAGGTGCAAGGTTCCAGTGTCAGTTACAAGGCTGGTATGGAGAGCTGTTGTAACACTGATGACTTGGCCGGAGGGTTCCACCAGGACTAGGCTATGGCATTTTAACACACATTGTTTTTATTTATTGCTGTGAAAAAAATCTGCTTCACAGACAAAAAAATAGTCACCTGTGACCAAAACGTCCTAGTAGCTTGGAATACCTCCATTTTTGCCACTGCTGGTAGCCCAGTATGACCTGCAAATCTAGGGACTTCTTTCACACTATGGCCTTTGGTAAATCCAAATGTAGTCACTCTTTTTTGCCAGCAATTAGCATTTGCTTTACATTTTCAACACTGCACTGTACCACCTCTTCTCACTACATGAATCCACTTAAAGCAGCACTGCAGATTCAAGACATGAAACGACTATGTGTGTGTGTGTGTGTGTGTGTGTCTGTGTGTGTGTGTCTCTGATCGCTTGTTCAATGTTTTTGGCTGTGCATGTGTGTATGAGAGCGATTGTGTCGGTTAGAACAAACAACAAAAGCATTTATTAGTGTTGGGAACAACAATTGAAAATAATGTTTACTTTTGACTGGAATGAATTTAAGGTACATGAAAACAAATAAAGTGTAAAAGGTGAAAACCGTAACAAAACAATAATAATCATGATAACAAAATGAAATGCCTCGGTCTGATGTTTCTGATAGGGCTGCATGTATCTGTAAGAATGGCTTTGAATCTGAATAACACTATAAATGTATCATTAATTGAGGTACAATTAATAACACAGGTGTGCAAAGTGATTGGATTTGCATATAGGTCTATAGCTTTATAAGTTTATTTTACTTAATGTTAAAATAATCTACACTGTGCACAAAAATTGGGGAATATTTCATTATATTCATTATATATTTTATTTAATAATATCCCCTTATTTTTGTGAGCAGTATACTTAACCTATGTATTACTTTGAAAGACACATTAGCTGCTGGAATACAGCAGTTCTAATGACAGATGTAACAGTACAGCCTGTGATGCAGAACGTTTTATTAAAAACAGTTCTGTTAAATACATGCGGCATCAGCATGAGCAGACTAAATGCTGAGTAACATTTGGCTGTTTGAAAACTACAGCACGAGAACCGTTTGTGGATCGTAGAACACTTGGATTCATTTCGAGTTTTGGTGAGTACAAGCATGCGTTGCTTAAAGTTCCCTGCCCATTCTGTGAATTTGTACTTATGCAATATGGGCATTGTCTTTGCAATGCTATATGGGATACTGTGGTTTACTGGGATTGACTAAATAGGCAAGATGCTACAGTGTTATATTATATATTAATTTATTTAATATTAACATTGACCACACATATGGAATTGAAATTTTCTGTACTATTTTATAAAGCTTAAAATCTTATCTCACTGTAAAGCTGTGTGCAGTGCACTTTTTTTATCAGTCCCTCCTTACCACTCTTCTCTCTCTTACAGACACCCACATACATTTATGCAATGAGAAACTGCCTTTTATGTGACAGATCGAGATGAGGCTGGTGTGCTGTGTTACAAAGATGTACTTCTTGTAGACTTCCAACCCCACTAGGGGTTTTAAAAGCGAGGGAGTTTAAAAACCACGATGGTTCTTAGACATGGGTGGCACGGTGGCTTGGTGGGTAGCGTCGTTGCCTCACAGCATAAAGGTCCCGGGTTCAATCCCAGGGTGGAGCGGCCTTTGTCCTTTCTGTGTGGAGTCTGCATGTCCTTCCCGTGTCTGTGTGGGTTAACTCCGGGTACTCTGGTTTCCTCCCACAGTCCAAAGATATGTTAGGTTATTCGGTGTCTCTAAAAGTAGCCTTTAGTACATGTGTGTGTCCTATGATGGATTGGCACCCCGTCTAGGGTTGTTACCTCCCAGAGCTGCCGGGTGCGCACCACAACCCCATGTGGATTAAGCGAAAGATAATGGATGGATGGATGGATTGATGAGTTCTTAGACATATTGTGATTTCAGTATTGTGTACTAAACTGAATCGTGAGTATCGAGTATCATTACACCTAAATCTACATACTAGATCTAGTCACCGTTGTTCATTTGTTTAAACACTTGTTTGTTTTAGTCCCCTAATGTTTCCATCTCTGTTGATTATTTAAGGTATGTTTGAGACCAATTTTACACAGGATGCTATGACACGTGTATAGAAGCTGCTCACGTAGTTCGATTGGAAATGTAATCAGTTACAGAATTTTATATGCCTATTATTGTTCCATTTATTGGATTGCCTGAATCCTCGTTAAATCAGACAGACATATCACTCAGATGTACTTAGATGCCTCTGTTGTATCATTCTATTCCTACTGACATGAACACATGAACAATTTGTATTTTAATTGTTACCACATTGTTATGCTTAGTAGCTATTGATGTTAACGTATAAAAAGCTATATCTAGAAACCAACAACCAGCTAAAGGTGAGAGTGGTGAAGAACATCTCATTGAACCTGACTGAAACAGGAACCCTGTCCTTCTCTTGGTGAGTTCTACTCTTCTACTCTTCTACCATTTTATCATCTCCACTTACCATATGCTCGCAAAAATGAGGGGATATTTTTTAATGAGTATGAAGCGATTAAAAAGAAGTATTTGATTTTATTTCATTTAACAAGAGCATCAGAAAAGGAAATGGCATACTACTCAGTACTCAGTTATCCTGATTGAGTAGCAAGTGATATATTTATGGTAGTGAACAGATCAACAGGTCAAACTGGGCCAGAGTGCCACACATTGACTGTTCATTAGGCGGTATGGTCACACAAGACTGCCAAAACACACTGGAGCATGGACAGGATCAAATTGTCCAGCAATTCTTGTGGGATCCTCTTCATATGAATTTTAAAATATCCCCAAATATTTGTGAGCGGTGTATATAAACTGATTCACATTCACTCGTTGAGACT
>JAUZSU010143531.1:0-15283 GCA_034780255.1 Parotocinclus maculicauda | reverse complement strand
TCTGAAAGAGAGAGAGAGAGAGAAAGATGGAGAAGGAAGGTCAGATATATGGAGGTGGTCTATGCGAGTAATTGGGTCTTTTCCTCTGAGGGTTATAAATCACCTGCAGGAACGAAGTGTGTTACAGTGAATTGTGTGTGTGTATGTGTGATTGTTTGTGTGTTCAAAGATTTACAAGTATTTCATCTCAATGTTTATGGCATCAGATCTGAGCAGCACGTATCAGCAATAGTTGCTAATAAAGACGGTGTGGTTTCAATCAGGTCCAGCAAAGCAGCTGTGGCCCCTGTGCTTACCCTGTAGTCTGGACTCAGAACTAATATTCTATAACTGCATTATTTCCCCACTGGTATAGTGATGGAAATCAGATTTTAGGCTAAGAGAAATATATCTACAGTACTGTGAAAAATTCTAATTCACACAGTCATTCGCACACTTGCTCACACCAGAGCAATTTAGAATGACAAATTCACCTAACCCCAATGTATTTGTTTATGAAAGCTGTGCTCAGATAAAGACACAAACACAATATGTGGGCATTTCAAGTAATTCAAAATTTAAAATTGTCACTCCACAGACATAATGCTCTTTTGCACCGATCTTCATTCTAATCTTTGTAAGCGTTAGCATATCTTGGCCTTCTCACCAAGTTCTGAAAAAAGTTTTTTTTCTCGGTTGCTACTCATAACAAAAGATCATTTTTGGTTCAGCTTCTTCAGACTGTGAAAGGGGGGGTCACACTTAATACTTACCACTGTGATCTGTAGAAGCTCTTTTTTGTATTTTCGTTTGTATTCTAATAAAGAGATTAAAAAATAATTGTATATAGTCATTATACCAGTGCTAAAACAATAGTATATCTAATTTAATGGTGTTTTTTTGCACTGTATTGTATTTTGTATGTTTGTACCCACAACTTTAGGGTTCTTTTTTGCTTGTTATATTTAAGGAATTCCACACTGCGATGAGCTACATTAAGGCACACACTAAAACATCCAACCCCTCGAAACTAACGAAAGCAGTGCATTTT
Source organism: Parotocinclus maculicauda (assembly GCA_034780255.1). NCBI lineage: Eukaryota > Metazoa > Chordata > Actinopteri > Siluriformes > Loricariidae > Parotocinclus > Parotocinclus maculicauda. Next base: position 14,253 of record JAUZSU010143531.1, on the reverse strand, counting down.
TGAAGACCAATGACAAATTTACAAGAAACTATGAATGTGCCCCAAAAAATTAATGGGTACAATTTTTCATTGGTCATAGGCAAGTGATTCCTCTGGGTGAGCAATGCCTATGTCAGACTACCCATAGACTTGCAAACTCCACACAAATGAGAGATCAAAGTCAGGATCAAACTGGGAATCTCTGAAACTGTGAGTTGACTGCTTGTACCCCCCTGGCCCCACTCCCAAGAAATTGATAAGTCCTAAATTATTTTCTCTTTCCTCTTCAGCACCGAATCAATACCCAGGAATAACATACTAAGGAATTTGCACCATGGACTTGGAGTCGCCTGAAACAGTGCTTGGAGGACTTCATTACCATAATCCCCATTACTGCAATGTTATGATCCTTGAAAAATTCAGCAGACCACCATTTGTTGTTTTTGCCTCTCCATTACTATCAGAGGTAGAAAGCTAATTGCTTTCTCTAAGCGAACGGCAGAGGCGTAGTCCGTTTATTCAATTTTCACCTCAATAATTTTCCTCTTTCTTTTCTTTTGGTGGAATAGTCAATTACTTGTAACCATATGCACATTTTGGACTAATCTTGCATCTGGTTGAGTTTTTGATTTACCCACACTGTGATGAGATAATAGGTTTTGCAATCTATCTTATATAAGCCTCACAGACTCTGTGTGTTCTTGACAAGAGTCAGGATCAGTTCCTATGAGACATCACCGACTGATACCGTACGATAACGAGTGTAAATGTACACTACAAAATTTTCATTAGACTTGTTCTAAAAATGCTTGATGTGTCATAATGAAACTATAAAAGAGCACGATGGTACCCGATAAATGAAACTCTACAACAATTTGTGCTTAATAGATGTCCGGTTGTTTATTTGTGACAGCAGCACTGCTGTTTTGAGCATCACAAATCAGTGCACAGTCCTGGTGCTACCAAGGTTCAGATCTCAGCGGAGCCTTAAAGACAGTTCAGGCTTTGCACACAGACTCGGCAGCTTAGATAAGACAGTGAATTGGCATCCCATTCAGGGCATAAGCCTAGGAACACTGGATCCCCCACAACCCTGACCAATATAAGATGCAGCCTACAATTGCAGTGACTTGGGTTTGTAGCATTTTGCTACACATACAGAACTAAACAGACACAGTGAACAATAATAAAATGTATTTTACTTTAAACAATAGGACTCCCTAATAGGAAAAAACTCCCTGCACCCCAATCTCTTCAAACCCTAAAAACTCCTCTGCGCATTTCCATGCACAAGCAAGGTGCATGGAATTTCCTACCAGTGACTAAACTTGCCCAGGTGTAACCGTACAGTTTTAATGGGAAGCCTAAGTGGTGTCCGGCCACAGCCCATGCATTAGCCCACTTTGAGCCCAGTCCCAGCTTAAACCTGAGAAATCCAGGTAAATGGGTCTCTTAGTGGGGCCTACTTGGACATGCTGGCTGGGCGTGATCATCCCCCAGTACTGTGACAGTGATTTAATTGATCCCCTTACCAGTCCTCACTGACCTCTTTGAAGGCTTGCTAAGGAATAAAGAAGACCTGACACCTAGTTTCATTCACATCCAGGCAAAAATGTCTAACCTGATAACTTCTTCTTCAGACTGTGGAACAGTCAACTTGGCATCCTGATGAAAATCAAATGTCCTGCTATTGCTCACGAGAAAGGGGAGGTTTTTGAAGACCAATGACAAAGTTACAAGAAACTATGAATGTGCCCCAAAAAATTAATGGGTACAATTTTTCATTGGTTATAGGCAAGTGATTCCTCTGGGTGAGCAATGCTTATGTCAGACTATCCATAGACTTGCAAACTCCACACAAATGAGAGATCAGTCCTAAATTATTTTCTCTTTCCTCTTCAGCACCGAATCAATAGCTAGGAATAACATACTAAGGAATGTGCACCATGGACGTGGAGTCGCCTGAAACAGTGCTTGGAGGATTTCATCACCATAATCCCCATTACTGCAATGTTATGCTCCCTGAAAAATACACCTGCAAAGTTAGCTAAGGTGTGCTAAAGCTCACAAAGCTTTGAATGAAAATAAGTGGGAAATGAAATGTTCGGGTCTAGTCTTAATATGTTATATTTTTTCATTATAACGTTACAAAAACAGCAAATCTAATGGTGGCCTAAGAATTGCACAGTATTGTACATTATATATATAGTGTCAGGACAATCTTACTGTAATTAGATATACAATAAATTATTTTATTTTATATTTCATGTTATGTTAATAATGCCTATAAATCATTTTACATAAATAGTATTTACAAAAAATCAATATTTATTCAGATATATTTCTTTCAGTTCCATTGCATTTCCTTATTTCATACATTTCAGTTAGTTTTGTGGTGGTAATTCCTATTTTTGGGATGTTTTTATAGTTGCAATGTTGCTTAATGTATAGCAATAAAATAAAAGCACAGTGTTTAATAAAGCTTCACCTCAGCGAACCCCGGCTTTATTACACTTCCTTTTTAATATTTGGTCACAGTGGATCCTGCATTATTGAGAACTTCTTCAGAGCACAATTGTTCAGCATCTAAAAAAGAAAGTTTATCAAAACAACATTCAACTTCAGTTTCCCACGACTAAATGATTATTGCTTCTGCAGAGTACATAAGGACATTAATGAGCAGCTGCAGTGATAAAGAGAAGCTTTTCTCATCACTCAGGTGCTACTCAGCTGAAATCTCTCTGTGTATAGATCATTTCCATGTGCTTTAGGGGTTCCTGATGATCTGATTGCTCCTCTTTTTTAAGACTTTGGAGTATAAACATCCCAGTCCATCAGGAGCAGACTTTGAGTGAGCAGAAAAAAATTCATCCTTGTTGCATAATCTCTTTTATGATTTCAAGGTACTGTTCAGTCTGGCAGCGTTTGAGCCAGAAAAGAAAATGGAGCTCTTTGTGAAAAGATGTTTAGCGGCCAAAGGAAGCGGACAGGACGAATCACGGCTCACAGAGGGTTTTGTTATGTAGCAAGCCCAAGGACATCATTTAATTGCAGTTTAGGTTTAATTAACTTGTTTAGAGCAATCCTGAAGGAAGGTAAAACTTTTTAAATCACCTCCTTGTACGTGATCTCTGTAGGTCTTTAATTAGTTTAGTAAACGAATCAAGCCAATAATAAAATGGTATTATGGTAAACAGGTTATCCACAGATTTAGTTGGAGGATACTGTATCTGAGTACATGCCTACAAATCATCAAGCATGTGGGCTCTGGCTTTAATGATGACAGGAACACAGTCATGTAGATACTGGTCAGTCACATTCACAATGGCCCAGTTTTCTGTGTCCAATTAACCTTATGCATGCCTTTGGGATGTTGAATAAAACTGAAGTACACAGAGTAAACCCACACAGGGAACACCAAAACATAATCATACCTCTAGCCTGGATACAAGATGAGACAGGGTTGGGCATTGGAGGCCAACAGGTTTCATATGGTATCCTGTGCCCACAGATGTTACAGTTATGCTTGGATGAGCATTATCCTGAAAAATGCCAATTGGGAGCCCTGCTTATCACTACTAGGGGTGACCGACTGTAATATTTAATGTCACCTCAGATCTTCCCACCAGCTTGTTACTCCACAGAAAAGGCAGGATTGAAGCGCTCAACACAGGCATCCAATAGTCAAGCCCATCCATTGCTGCATACAAAATAGAACCAGGATTTGTCATTAAAGCTGATACTGTTCCATCGCAGTACAGGTTTCTTGTTCTTGACACCACTGCAAGGGATGGTGATGGTGACTGGCTGTCAAAGGCAGGACACATAATGGGCACTGTAACAGCAAAATCCCTTCTGCTAAGCATCAGGAAATGCTCCAGACACAGACAGGGGTGTGTAGTGAAGATGCCAACCTGTATCTAGATGCTGATCACAAAATCTGTGGGAGCAGCTCATGCTTGTCAATATATCAAACAATCCTCTCTAATGGTGCTCTGTGTGGGCCGTCTCGAGCCTGTTTGCAGTGTGTGGAACCACTGCTCCCAACACCTCCTAACAGTTAAAACAGAACGGCCCAAATGGCGGCAAATAATACAAAATGACCAGTCTTCTTCCCTCAGTATAATGATCCTGGTCTTCCTCTCAACGTCTGTCAACTGGACAAAATGCCTTCGAGTGCATCATATAGATATGCCCAGTGGTCAAGAACCTCTGACCAGGATGTACACTACGCAAAAGTAGTCTCTGAGAGCCGTTTTTGGGGAGGCAATGTGGAAAGCATTTTTACCCAGTCTTGCCTAATCAAAGCACACCCATAATCAGAGTACAACTGCCTTAGACAGAACTGCATACCGAGATTTGCATCCCTGCCACACACACACACACACACCATGCTACAGTATGGTGCCAAATGATCGATCACACTGCGTCAGCTGTGGCCACTTTAATTCATTACAAGTGCTCTATCAATACCTTTCAAAGCAATTTCACTAATGTGATGAGTCATGCTATAGCCTACACAGCCACACACATACCCCATTTAAACACACTTACACACACACACACACACACACACACACACACACAATACAGGGTTATTCCTACACACCTCATCATGGGTAAAAACCAGCATATGTTGCTAATCTTTTCAAGCGATGTATCCCATCTTATGAAGTGTCTGTGTAGAGAGTCCCTGAATAAAGATGTTGTCCTTAAACTTACACCCAACACACAAACGGAAACACAACACAAGCTGCCAGAACATCTTCCAAATACTTATTACAAGGTTATTCTTAACTAGCACTAACCAGATAAGGATCTTCATCATTACTGCACTTATCAGCCTTCAGAGATCAAGAGAGTAAAGTAAAACATGAAACAAAAAAAACACTTGAAATAACCCACACAATACTTTTTATTTAGAGTCAGCTTAAAAGGTCACCATATTACTGCTGCCTGTCTTTAAGTGCTACTTCATTTCCAAGTAGCCAGTGGCTGACCGATGAAGTGGCAGAGCCAGAAATAATTGGATGCTTATTGTGATTCGTCTGTGTTTAATATCAGAGGAAATGCCTCTGATCTGCCAGGGCTAAATCCCTCCTGCAGTGTTCATCTCTCCTCATTGGGTCATTTAATATGATTGGTTCAGACTTGCCCATGCCATTATGTATATTTTGGAAACAAAGCAGTCGTTTTGTGGTAAGAGTTTAGAGTTTGGAAATATTACTGACCCATAATTATACCATGCTTCAAGAAGAATGTTAATAAAAACTGGCTATGGTGGACAAAAACCCAGGTCCTGAAAGTATAGTCTGGACATGATGTCAGTCCATCGCAGGGTTCTGTAACTGTACCGTTTCACCTTTATGTTGAAAGCCCGGTCCTGCATTTGAACCTGGGGCCTCTGTACCCATTTGTGCTAAAGGAAGCCTTGTGTTAACCATCGTGTCCAGCAGCGGCATCTAATTTGAACTCAGAGGCATTTAGGATGGACCATCATACACTGAAAATGTGGATCAGTATTCAGTATTCAAGATGTTGTTTGGAAGAAATGAGGGCCCTGTCCTCCAGGTCAAAGATGAAAAAAAGCCCCATCCAGACTGCTATAAGGAACAAGGTTTGGTCACCGCCCTTTGTAAAGGTCTTTTACACTTATGTGATGGCAGCATTAATGCAGAAAAGTGCATTAACAAAAAGTTAGGACTGCAATATGCAAATCTCTTCCAAACTTTCTTTCATTTCAATATTTTTTTCACACATTTTTAAATAAACTGGAGGTCTCATTGCTCCTCAATGACTGATGCTTTTGTTGATATTTCTTTTGTAACAAATCATATTCATTACCCTTTACTAACTGCCCTTAATAAAGTCAAATGTCTGAGGAATTTTGCATAATTAAATAATTTAGTTAGATTAAAAAAAAATATTTTCTTAAAGTTTAGACTAAAGGGAGAAATGTAAGTTGTTTATTCCGACCAGTCAAGTTTGAATGGCGTTCCCTAAATTAACAAATTAATACATATATTAGCAAATTTATAAATAAATAAAATGTTTCAGGGATCAAACACACACACACACACACACACACACACACGCACACACACATTTACAATCATCTTTACCTGTTTCAGCATTTCAATACCCCTTTGATACGAGTCATGTGATCCCACCAGCTTGCACATCACATTGACATTTTGTATCCTAAATGCACTTGGCTGACTTGTTGTGAGCTTTAATGACACCCCTGTCTCAAATCTTTACCTTTAACCTAGCAATCACAGTCCATAAAACCTGTAATGAAAATCTACAATGTGCACAGACTTTTAAAGCTCAGTAGTGAGAGTTCACCTTACAGCTCTGCACTCCTAACCATAATGATAGAGATGTACACCTGCGTATGAGATACATGAGATATAGTATGGCGACTCTAGTTAAGGAAAACAAAACTAATAAACAGAATCTAGTTCTTTTATTATTATTATTACTATTATAATTATTAGCATTGTAATTTTTCTGTCAAGCTCCTGTCTGCACTCCAGTGCAGATCCCTCTGAACTGTCCACCCTCTCCTGGTGCTCATTCTCTTCATGATTTAATTGTCTTTTAATTGACTGAACCTGAGTAAGATATGAAAATATATTTGAACCGAACAGTAAAAGTAAAATCAGAGTTTTCACATTTGTATAGGATAAATTGACCCGCTGTTATTTACTATGGATTTATTTTTCTGAACAACAATAAGCACAGTTTTAGTCACAAAATAACCCTAATGTTTAATTTCTTGTATGAAACTATGCATGTTTAATTCTGTTTTACAGTCATGTTCCAAGTCTTTTTTCTGAGAAGCACAAACTAATGGCACCGTCTCAATTGACTCCCTGCACCCTACGTAGTGCACTATGCTCAAAATGAAATGACAAAACCTCCACCCAATTATTAATTTATATTCTGAAAAAGTTTCCATAGAAATTCCTTATTTAACATGTAATGGCTGCTAATTAAACTGTTTATTTTTGTAAGTAGTGCTCTTAGTAGGGAATGGGCATCATTTGAGAAAGGGCCGACCTCCACTCAAGAATTAGACTGTACAAGCTGGTATAAGTTTCTTGTTTAAATAGGTTTGTTTTATTCTTAACACTATACTTAGTTGTTTTACTGAATCCTTACACAGTGTGTAAAATATTTTCCTATCATGATGATTTAAATGATAGCAGTATTGGCTTTCCATAATACATCAGCTAAACATAAAGAGCACTAAATGGGTGGATATCCGAGTACGTTTTTAGTAATCAGACATCAACAGAAATTTTTTAAAACTGTGCTTTATTGTGACCCAAATGAACAAACTGTTACAAATTTGTTGGAATTTATATTTAGGTGGAAGCTAATTGAAAATGTGTTAAATAATAGGAAAAAGGAGAAGAAGAAGCAGAATAAGAAAATGATAAGAAATCTAAATCATGAAATGATCATGGGATGATATAGATAATAATAAGTAGACCGTAATAAACAAGTATAGAAAAAATATTTATATTTATATTTAAAGTGAGTCAAAAGACACCCCTTTATTTTAACAAACAAACGCTTTTAGGGGTTCATATGAATATATTTTTTTGCTATTATTAAAACCTTATTCCTTTAAAAACAAAAGGCAAAATTACCATGTACGGAACATCTTAAAAGTTCTCATACTGGATCAAGTATAGAGCAAGTTTTTCCAATTGGAATATATAAAAATGCAAAGTATAAAAGGGAAGAACAGATAAAAAGCATGAAGAAGAAAAAAAAGATATATAGAAATAAAGGGAAGTATATAGAAATATAGAAATAGAAGCAAACAAACAAAGAAAAAAGAATGAAAGGTAGGCAGTAATGGAAAAAAGAGGAAAAGAAAAACCTAAGGCATATAGTCAGAAAGACAGATGAAGAATGTCATACCGACAAAGAAACAGAGAAAAGAGAAAAAATTAAGTTAACCAATGTATAAAGACAATAAAAAATAAAAGATGCACAAAAACAAAGAGATTGAGAAAACCAGAAACAGAGATTAGTTCAAAAAATAAACAAACAAAAAAGCCAAAGACACACAAAGTCAGAAAGCAAAATAAAAATTGAATAAATGTTAATAAAAGTAAAGCTTAAATGGATGAGCAAGTAATAAGTTAATATGCAGCCTTTATTCGTCAGGCTTATGGTATGAGAGTGTAAGAGGAAAATAACAGACCCCACACCTTTTATCTTTCCTTTATGGTAGCAGGAGGTAAAGTGTAATCAGGGCCAGTGGCTTATTCGTAGGTCGTTAGGAGAGTGCTGGATCTCCAGTTTGGGGCAGCAGGTGTTTGGAGGCGTGCGGATTTGTCAACTGATTGATCTCAGGAGAGCAGCAGTGGGTGATGAAGGTTAAACAGAACCTCAGCTGTGTTGCTTGAAACTGGAATGAGATGTTTCTGAAGTATGTGAAAAGCAGGTGTGGTGCTGGCTACAAGAAGAACGAGGGACATTCCTTAATTAGTTTATTTGTTTTATTTGAAATGTATCAATTTCAGGATTAGTGGGATCTAATACAGAAATCAAGCATGCATGATGGCAGCATGCTGTAATAACGGTTGACCCTATATTCATGCCATAATGAAACCAATTTTATATCTTTTTTTCCAATAAGTAATTTAATTCAATGTGATTTGACGTGCAAATTGTATTGGGATCCAAAATACTGTAGCGTTTTACATACACTGATTTATGTAATATTCACATTAACAAGCAGATACTGATTTTTTATGTCTTTACTATTTTAAAAGAATAAAGTCTTATCTCACTTTAGTGCTGCTGCAGTCCATTGACTCACTCTTACTTTCTTTGAGAATCTTTTATGTAAACAAAAGTATAGGTTTCCTGTTGTAGTTATGACATAAACAGATATTTCAGAACTGTAAAACAGCCTTTACATTGAGTGCGTTTATAATATAAAATAACTGATGTGGCTTACGTTGTTAGATGAAGCTCTGAAGATTCACAAGCGAGCAAATCTAGGCCAGTCATTAACATAAATCTGAAAAGAAAAGGTGAAGGAAAAGACTAAAAGACAAATAGAAGGAATTATTTAATATGGGAAAATAAGAGAGGGGAAAGAATCTCAAGAGAGTCTGAAAGAAAATTTAGCACATGGCGACAAGGTTTGGGTGAAGGAGACTGTAACTGGGTCAGACTGAGTACAAAGACCTGAGTCACCTTTAAAGCGAATGCTTTGGAAGACTTTAGAAAGAATGTCTTCGGGTCTTCCCAAAGAAGTCTCATGAGGTAAATGTTGACTTTAGCCTAGAAATCCAGTTCTACAAATATCAAGTAGAGTGTCAGTGGTAAAAAGAAACAGACATGCTCACCTCAAGTGTAAAGATAATACCCACGTTTTATGTCAGGACAAGACCTTTTACCAGTGGCTCAATCAGAAAAATGTGTTAACTGAATGGCCTACATTCTAGTGTTCCAGCAGTTCCAGTTTCCACGAATGTGATAACACAGAAAATATAGTTCCTTTTTGTATCACAATATTCTTCCACACAATGAAGAATAAATTGCTTCATTTCCTCTTGGTTGTTCAGTATTTCCTTTTACGTCTCTATAAGTGCGACTCCCCATTCGTTCACCACCTTCAGCCCAACGACTCCCGATGTTATTTTGAATTAATATTATTTCTTTGCCACAAACAAGGTTTCAAGTATTTATGAAAATCATCTCAGCATCGAAGGCTATATCCATCAGTGGCAAGGTTTCAACTGCACCTATCAAACACTCATAATAAACCAGTTTACAGAGCCTAACTCATGTCCTTAGAATGTGGGAGGAAACCAGAACACCTAGAGAAAACCCTCATAGAGAACATGCAGACCAGGGTTAAGATTGAACCAAGAATCTCTGGAGTTGTGAGGTGACCCAAACTGCTTGCACCACCCACATAATAGAACCTAACAGGACTAAGTCTTGGTTTATAATCAAGCAATATGCTTTTAAAACTTACATTTTAGACATAAGCTCCTCAGCCAATAAACAAGTTAAACACTTATCATTGGCTTATTGCTTCTAAACCAGCACCTTCACCTTCTCAGGTTCTCTTATTAGCTTTATGAACATTATTGGCATAAATAACTGCAAGTAATATTAAAAGACCTTTTTCAAAAAATACAGTTCACACATAACTTTATGCCTCCTTTTATTGGTTCATGTTTTTTTTGGTTGGATAATGATTGGTAATAAAGCCAGAGGTGACAGCAGAGGAACAAAAAAAGGTATTTTTTACTATAATTTAGAAGACACCCTTATCCAGAGCGACTTACAATTGATACAGACTTAGACCCAATATAGACCCAACTGTGGCAGCTTGGTATTTGAACCCTGGATCTTCTGGTCCAGAGTCCAGTACCTTAACCACTAAGCCATCACCGTCCCTGGTTTAAGATGTACTCTGTAAAAGCACATGGTACTAAATGAAAAAAGTGTTTAGGAAGTACAGATCCATGTCACTAAGGATTATAATGGTTTGTATTACAATTACATTAATCTTTTCAAAAATCATAAAAAAATGTCCTTTAGCTAACCACAGCAAGAACAAAATAAAATAAGACATGAGGAACCAAAATATACAAACTACTTACATTGTTTAATTCTTTTTTTAAAACAAAAGCTGTTAAATGGCTCATAACTAGACATGGTAATATTCAGTAATGCAGTAAATCATGAAATTCAACCCAAACTATAGTTGTCATCGACTATTTAAAACACTGTCAATGCATTTGAATCAAACAAACAGCAGCTTCACCAGCTTTATAACTTTGTTAAAACATTACACTACACTACTTAACTAAAAAATAAATAAGCTTATGCCAATTTTTTAGATATGTTTTATACTATGTCTAATGTATAATTTGCCATCCCAGGAAAAAAAACCTCCAGTGTCTGATTAATAGCAGTTTTTCGGGGGCAATTAAGATTGACCAGTGGTTCCAGTGGACCAGTTTTTTTTATATACATTTAAATGTAAGTTGTATTATGTTTAAGTCTAAAGTAATACATGCTTCAGTTTTTATTTACATTTTAGAGTATAAATTGACCCATGGTCCAGCTGTATTTCTATTTTAGAGTATAGATTAACACGTTTCGACTGTATTTCTATTTTAAAGTGTAAAGTACCTCATGATCCAGCTGTATTTCTATTTTAGAGTATAAAATGACCCATGGTCCAGCTGTATTTCTATTTTAGTGTATAAAATGACCCATACATCAGGTGTATTTCTATTTTAGAGTATAAAATGACCCATGGGCCAGCTATATTTCTATTTTAGTGTAAAAAATGACCCATACTTCAGGTGTATTTCTATTTTATAGTATTAATTGGCCCATGGTCCAGTTGTATTTTTATTTTAGAGTATAAAATGACCCATGGTTTAGCTGTATATCTATTTTAGAGTATAAATTGGTCCATGGGTCAGCTGTATCTATATTTTAGAGTATACATTAACTCATGGTCCAGCTGTATATATATATTTTAGAGTATAAATTGGCCCATGGTTCAACTGTATTTCTATTTTAGAGTATAAAGGGGCCCATGGTTTACTGGACCTGATTATTGTATTAAAACGGCATCCTGATGTAGTTTTGTCCATCTTATTTGTATGCGTAGTAAAATGTGTCTCTGCTTAGGGAGACTGAAATGTCATGTCATGCATAATATGCAAATCTGATCATTATACTTGACTACTGACCTGATGGAGCCAACACAGGCAATCATGGGCTACATTTGCTACAAGTTAATGGTCATCGTGAAGGTTTGAAATCACATTCAGTCTTATGACAGTTTTTTGACTTCCAAATTGAAGTCTGTTCATCAGGCTCATAATACTGAATAGACACTGGATAAACAAACTCCAATTTAAACTGAATTTACCACAGAGTCTTGTGGTACAACACAGATAATGTGTTTTCTAGAAGCTCCTCGGATGAATAAAAAGAAAAAGTGTAACAACCAGACTCACTGCTGTACAGGTTGGAACCACCATATGATCAATGTTTGTTCGTTATAACCCAAATCAAGGATTTAACAATTTAAATACAATTTATTAGAAAATAAAAATATTTTATCTTAAACAGCCAATCAACACTGCAAATCCACAAGCAGAGAAGGGAGTTTAAGAGAACCGTTACTCATACTTGTGTGGATGACTTTGTATTCTTATTGGTTGAGCCTGGCTCTTGCTAGTACAAAGAAACAATGAAAAAAGAACACAGTCTAGTGTTGTAACAAAGGGGATTTTAGTATCCTTGATTCTTTGTTTAATGTAGTTATGGCCCGATGATGGAATTCCAGATGGTTAGCCATCGTGTGATTTGCTGTTTAAAAATTACATTTATGTCGTTTAGCAGATACCCTTGTGGTAATTATGGGCTAAGAGCCTTGCTCAAGGACCCAGCAGTGGCAGCTTGGCATAGGGTGGTATTTGAACCCCAAGTCTACTGTACCAAAGTCCAGTACCTTAACTGCTAGACCACCACAGTCTCACCCAGTTCTGGAGGTTCTGATCAAGAATCAGGGCTAAAAATGGGATTGATCTTGGTCAATGAACCCTACTTGGTAGGACCAGCCATAGACATGGCATCAATTCATGTCAGGCCACATCAAGACACACATTGACTCACTTTCATTGGTACGCTTTGCAGACACAAGTTAACCTAATGCATGGGAGGAAATCAGAGTACAAGGAAACCCACACAGACATGGGAAGAACATGCAAACTCCATATAAGTGGACTCCAGGCCAGGATTGAACCGGAGCTCTCTGGAGCTGTAAGGCTAAGCACTAAACTGAGCTTATACTGTATTCAGATATATAACTGCACATATATTAGTTTAATTATTTTTGCTCTCAGTAAGTGGACCTTATTCATCCTGACAAAAAGCCTTTAATAGAAGGCACATGTTTTGGTTGGCCTGAAGCACCTTGACAGTTGCTGGACTGAGTCTTGAGGGATCTGCAGACGTCATGAACATGTCCCGGTGCTCAGAAACAACAGCCAATGTGCGTTACTGTCAGTCCCTTCCATGATGCCATACTGCATCATTCTCAGCTCTGACTGAGTTGGTCTGCAGCCACATGTGTTCTTCTCACACTGAAACACACCCCCTGGGAAATTCGACATCTTCTGCCTCATCTCCTCCTCCACAGTCACACAGACCGAGTTCTTAAGCTCAGATATTTAGATGCTGTAGACATAGGGGGAAAATCTTGCTTCTTTCTGAAGTCCAGACAGACAGGCAGGCTTAAGATAAGTTAGAACTCTGCAGAGGTCGCACACCCTGAAACATGTATATATCTCTGAATCTAATGGCCTCCCTTTACAAAGTTGGTCCCCATCAGCTAAGCAAAAGGATCAGAGAGGCAGGTTTGGATGTTGTAAATAAATAACAGTCTGTAAGGAAATGTCACAGGAAGTAAAACGTTCTGAAGTTCTTTAAATCCACCAGTTTGTATCAGCGTATCTGTCCTTATACTGCACAGAAATGGTATCAGGTAAAAGCAGGCAGTCGATAATAACTTCCCAATGTATGTGTGTGTGTGTGTATGTGTGTGTGTGTGTTGGGTTGCACAGCAAGGTAAATTAATAAAGTACAGTGGGTGTGGAAAGGATTCAGACCCCTTTCAATGTATCACATATCACTCTTTGTCTCATTAAAGCCATTTGCCAAAATCGAACAAGTTTATTTTATTTCTCATTAATGTACACTCAGCATCCCATCTTTACAGAAAAAACAGACATGTAGAAGAGGTTTTCTTCCAGGATATGTCTGTACTTGGCCACATTTATCTTTCCTTCAATTGCAACCAGTCATCCTGTCCCTGCAGCTAAAAAACACCCCCACAGCATGATGCTGCCACCACCATGTTTCACTGTTGGGATCGTATAGGGCAGGTGATGAGCAGTGCCCAACTCCAAAAAGTAAAATTTTCATCTCATCAGACCAGATAATTTTATTTCTCATAGACTGGGAGTCTTTCTTGTGTTTTTTGGCAAACTCTATACGGGCTTTCAAATGTCTTGCCCTGAGTATAGGCTTCCATCGGGCCACTATGCCATAAAGCACCGACTGGTAGAGGGCTGCAGTGATAGCTGACTTTGTGGAACTTTCTCCCATCTCCCTACTGCATCTCTGGGTTCTTCTTTACCTCTCTCACCAAGGCTCTTCTCCCACGATTGCTCAGTTTGGCTGGACGGCCAGGTCTAGGAA
>JAUZSU010143521.1:0-15283 GCA_034780255.1 Parotocinclus maculicauda | reverse complement strand
TGCGCGCTGATTAGTAGGCAGGGCTGTGAGAGCGCGTGCACGGAGGAGAAGGAGAGGCAGACGCGGAAATCCTGACACAAAGGTTGTGTTAAATTCTTTTTAATTTTGGCAAATTTTTATTCTACCACTATCAATATTATTTTAGATATTTTCATTTATTATGTACAATTTTATTTTATTTAATATATTAAAGGCATGTAAGAGTTGTGTGTACTATAATTTATTTACAACGCTTACCCATTGTTGTTTATTTTACCATAACAATGTGTGCAATTTTTACTTGATATGTAAAGATGCATGTAATATAATACAGTTTATCCATTGTGAATCTTAAGGGTCCTTTTACTAACTTTTGGTGTATCTTCATGGTGTTAGTCATTCATAAACTTGTTGTAGTCGTACAGTATGTGGCACATTAACTCCTTTTTAATTTTTATCTAACCAAAATTGTTCACAACAATAAACATGTTCAAGCAGTTCAAAAGACCCTTTGAAGCATACTGAAGATATCATATCTCATATAGAAGAAGGCCAATATTCACATTAGAAGATTGGTTTAATTTTTGAGTGTTACTACTGTAGGAATGCACAATAGCTTAGATTATCTATTATTCTATTATCTCATTGTCAGTCATAAAGACATATATTTTCTCAATACTTTAGTATACTTTTTTGTGTAGAGTTTATGACTATGAGGATCTAAAAAACTGTGATGATGATAAGCAGTTAAGGTACTAAACTACAGTATTAACCTGATGCTCCAGGGTTCAAATCCAAAGAACACTGTTGGGTTCTTTAACTCACGATTGATTGGATTGTAAGACTGTGTCAGTTGTAAGTCAATTAGGGAATCTGCTAATTGATTTAATGTACCATTGTCCATAGCATATTCATAAACTGAGTGTATTTTAATGTATTTTTCCTACATAGACTTCATGGCCAGTCTAAACCTATGCATGAATAACTTGACATGACTATAGTTCTGGTGATGCTATTGTACACTTTTATTGTGGACTGGTAAACATCCTAACCTAAACTACTTCAGCACAGCAATTTGTCAGGCTATAGTGATACATGTACATAGCACAGATACAAACCTGGAAATAAAAAGGAGTTATTGTATACCTCGTACATCATTAGCAACACTGCCACCCCTTCATCAAAACTATTTTATGCCACACTGCTTCACTCACACCTTCTGTCACCCCACACTCCTC
Source organism: Parotocinclus maculicauda (assembly GCA_034780255.1). Taxonomy (NCBI): domain Eukaryota; kingdom Metazoa; phylum Chordata; class Actinopteri; order Siluriformes; family Loricariidae; genus Parotocinclus; species Parotocinclus maculicauda. The sequence goes on along the minus strand of JAUZSU010143521.1, from coordinate 14,066 downwards.
CCCCACCCTCACCATCTTCATCTCTCCTCTCCGCTCTCTAACTTTTTACACACTGTCCAGGGGGCTCATGGTTTAGACGGCAAGCCTGGTCCAGTGGTGAGTGGCCGAAGACCCTTTCCCCACACCTCGCCTCTCCTTTCATCTTTCATTCATCTTTCCCTCTCTTACTGCTTCTGCTGCTTGTCTCTCTGTTTAATCTGTCTCTCAGAGTAAACCTTTTTGTCTCTGTTTGCCTATTCCTCATTGCTTGTTTATCTATTTCTCATAATGTCCGTTGGTTATGGCCTTTGTTTAGACTCCTGATGAGGCTGGACTGGCATGAGAATTGCTGAGAAGATGTTCTCCTTAAGCCTATAACCTCTTGCTGCTTTCAGAACAGGATACCCAGTTTATTCTTTGTTAGCTCTGATTGGATGCATGGAGACATAATATATGGACATATCTGTAAATTTAATAGTCTCAAACTGTATATCCATGCCCTTCCAGCCTGCTACATTCAAACTTCAAACATGCCTGACCTCTGATAACCACATTTCGAAGAACTGTATTCTTTTAAAATCATGAGCTTTGATTTTGTGATGCTGTATCAGGAAAGCATGGTTGAATGTTGTTGCATGCAGTATGATTACAGGATGGCATATCCTGTACGTTGCAGAGAAAACTTTAGGAAACCAAAACATCTAACTGCCTCTCTGTTATCTTGTCTAAGGCAGGGAGTCTAAATAAGCATAAATGTGGATTTATCAGTATTTCCAGTGGATCAATAATCTTTATATAATTATAATGTAATGTTCTAGGAATTAATAAACAATGTTTCTTCATGACACAGGATAACATTTTTAACACCAAAAATACTAATGAAAAAGACTAAAAACAGACTCAAAATATATAGTAAAGTCTGAAAAGCTTGTTGATCTCCTGGAACTATCACTTCCACCATAACACTGGCACACTGAGATTTCTATTAAAGACTGAATCTTGTACATTTTTGTCCTTACCTTCAAAGGGTCTCTTAGGACCACCTGGTATAGCTGGACCAGCAGGACCAAAAGGAGAAAGGGTAAGATGTTTTTTTTTCACATTGCCTGTAAATTAAATGGTGTAGGGTTCAAATCCCATCTCTGCTGAGTTGGCACTGTGGGGTCCTTTACTAAGGCCTTTAACCCACAATTGCTTAGGCCTTACGATTGTATTAGTTGTGTGGTTTTTCAGTTAGTACTGTCTGCTAAATGACTGGATGTCAATTTAAAGTATTCCCTCCAGCATTTACCTTTTTATAAAAAAAAGTATTTACATTAATTACCATATAATACTCAGAACTATGTTTTGTATCTTTTTTTTACACATATAGGGGGAGAAAGGAGATATGGGAGTACCAGGACCAATAGGGCCACAAGGCATACCTGTAAGTACACTGCCAGGGCATGCCGGGACTTTTCTGTATGAATTTATAACACAAATCCACAAAGCCTGCTGTACTTAGAGAATAGCAAAAACACAAAGGTAGATAATGGTGTGTCTGTATTTCTAGCAGGTGTACTGTAGCATGTGCTCTACAGCAATATCTTTGTTTGTTAACATGTTATCTCTCACTTTAATAGGGCTTAGTAGGACCACCAGGATTGAAAGGAAATCGGGTAAGTTTTCAAAGTGTTTAATTGATATATAAATTAGAATATGATCTCATTTAATATTGCTGAAGCTCAAAATCCAGCATATTTCTGCTTTAGTAAAATCTTAGCCTTAGTAAAAGCACTGTTTGTAGATCATGGAATCAAAATCATTACTTTATAACATTCTTTAGTGCTAATAAAAACAACAGGAGCATGCTGGGGTAAGAATTGTGCTATAAAATGAATGAAATTGTAATCTTATAGGATGTTAGTTAATAGATCATAGTAAATATATTAGAGCTATTAAAATGTTACATTTACTTAGTCTAGATAAGAGATGTGTGAAGTTTGACTTAGTATTATACTATCTTTATTAATGTGATGTATGATATTATCTGTTAGATGATTGATTTTGCATGTCCTTTTTATGTACAAACATGCATATCTTAATTACAGCTTTTATTAAAATGAGATATGGAAAATGCAATAGAAAATGTGACCGAATTTTTAAATGACACTTAGATCCTCTCTTCTATTATTCTAACAATAAGTAGTAAATTAATTACTTTTGGCATGACAAACTCTCTTTAATATGTCAATACATTCAGCCATTTAACTTAGGAGCATAATTACATAACCAAAGATCTCAGGGGGTGCAGTGGTCTAATATTACATTAGTTAACGAGTACAGGAACTAAGCTAAAGGTCCTGGCATTGTCTTCTGGCTGTGCCAGGCATCATATATAGTCATGACTGAGGCTCTGTTTGAGGCAACAGTGCCCTTAACCCAGTTCCATGATGGACCGGCATCTTAGGTCACACTTGCACCTGTAGCCTGTGTTCTCCAAGGATAGGCAGCGGAACTCACTTGACCCTTTCCCTTCCTATCGCTGTGAAGGGTACGTAATGTATGTATGTAAGTGCCATAATGGCATCCATATAAATCCCAGGAGGATCCTAAGGTTTCCCAGTGCAACGTTGCCCAGATTATCACACTGTCACTGTTATTCACTTAAACTGCTACTAGTTTTAATGGTATGGCTAATCAATGTACATTAAAAGGACCTGCAAAATTTTACATATGCTCTGTAGTATGTTTGAAAATGTAAATCTATTTACCTGACATCATCCTACTATAATAAGTGTGATTCCTTCCTATTAACATGTATTCTTTTTGAGTTATTGCTTGAATACCTCCCGCATTATATGGAAATGTCAATGGTTCTCTCAGCACCCTCTACTGGTCATGTTTAAATATGTGGATGAATAGATTAGTATGGTTTGCTTTACAATATTCCCAAAACAACACTGATATTAAGGAAAATTTTAAGATGGGTATACACTTGATTAATTGAAAATAAAAACTAAAATGAAACTAAATCCTCATTTATAATTGTCAGATTCTTAAATAATTAATCTTGGACCACTATATCTTTTTATTAGGGGAATTTCATTATAATATTTTAAAAATAAACTATAATGATTGTGGTGGTCTACTATGATGACCCACCAGCTGAGGAAGCCAGGTTCGAGACCCTTGAGCAGTGGATTATGAAGTGGTTGATTTAAGTGCAGCATTCTTTGCTGTGTCTGAGCTGAGAGATGGGGATCGTCCCTAGTCAATGCAGCAAAGATGGCAATAGAATAGTCTCCAAGGGCTCTACAGGGATGGGCTCCAGAGCCCCCATGAATCTGAAAATGTGGGGATAAAATAGTATATCAAAGTAAGTAAAAATAGTTTGGGAATATGTATGAACGACTAACTAATAGTCCTTCATACATATTCCCCAAACTATTTTTATTTACCACTAAGTTTCCTGAAATTTTATGGTTCAGAGGACATCGCCACTCCTTCTTGCAGATCAATTTGGGGCATTTAGTGGCCTGTTTAAATTTAAATGATTTACAGAATGGTGTTGTGAGCAGGCAGTGTGTTGGAGACCCTATTCTTAATTTTTCCAATGATACCTATTGAAAAAATAGTGTAGATTAAGAGATAGATAGAGAGACAATTTACCTGAATTCGTTGTTTTAGGAAAGTTACTGTTAAGGTGCTATGTAAGATAAAGTTCACCATTTCAGTATTCTTTACGGATTTCTTGCCAAAGAATATTAGCATTTCAGATACTTCATAACAAATAAGCAAACATGTAAAATATGTAATATAAATGATTATAAAAATAGTTTAAATAATTTGGCAAGTCAACTGAAGGGAAAATTTTAATATAGTGCTGACAAAAATTAGTAAATGAAAGATTTAATTTTGAAATATCCCCTAATGAACTATCCCATCATTAATGTGAGCAGTGTATATTTGGGTTGGATTATTCATCAAGGAATTTTAAGGTGTCAGCTACTATGTAAGCAAATATAGGTAGAAAGTAGGTACTCTTTTGCATAATTACATGCTCGAATAAAGATACATTTATAGTATAATGTGCAAACAGTGTAGCTCAGTTCAATCTCAAAGAGCTTTATAAGCTTTACAAAAGGTATCAAACCATTTTATCTGCTGTTGATGGTCAGTCCAGTTTATGGTGCTGAGGAGGACCTACAGAGTACTGTACTATTTTTATTGCTTTCCTCCTTTGTCTTTCTTTCTTTTTCAACAGGTCTTCCTCTCCCCTTTTCCTCCCCTGCATCCTGGCCTGTGACCCGTGGCTCTTTTTGCTGAGTCGGGGGCCAGGTCGTCCTCTCTGTCCCTCACTCCCTCCCTGGTCTCCTCCTGCTCCTCTAATGTTCTAGCCTGGTTGATACTCCTACTTACTTCTCTTCTCCTCCACTTACCTCCCTCACAACTCGATTTTAATTTCCTCTGCCTCAGCTAGTGTGCACAGTTCCCAATAATATACTTTTACCTCATCAAGGAAAGTGTATTAAAGAGTTAATAATTTGAGAGACATTACAGGGCCATAAAGACAAAATAAACTGCTTAAGAACAACAAAGTTTTAGCTTCAGCCTTCAGTGTCTGAACACTGACAGTAATAATTTAAATTTAAAGGTTTAAATGTTTATGGGCAAAGTTCTGACATGAAAGCATGGGAATAAAGTCATAGAAAAACCCTATTATTATTATTATTATGTTTTACCCTTTAAGTCAAGTCAAAGTCAGATTAACGCCTGTTTAGGCTAAATTTTACTGGAATGTTTTATCTGCTTAGGTCTCTGTTTGGGCAATATTAGTCCTACCATTAGGCTAGCATTATCTCAGCCTAATACATTTTCACTATTATGCTCATCATTGTAAAGTATTTTAGCTATAAAGATTGTTCATATATAGCATTATTCTGTTTTCAATTTCCTTTGTAATAATGTTATATAATTTAAATATGTTTTCAGCAAAAGAACTGTGCATTCTAGTCCTATACCATTTCTAAGCCATGACATCCTAAATTCTCAGAAACTCTAAAGCCTTTGGCCTTGGTGTGCAGACACATTATATAAAATGCATTGTAGATATAACCACTGTATATAATGAGGACTTTCTTGGTTTTATCTGAATTATAATGACCTTACTAGTAGTCATCCAAACAATAGGTTAATATGCAGTTGTTAGATTATCATGCAGTATGGCTAATATATTAAGGCATATTTTTTTCATGTGGGGAGCTTGAATCATCCCCCAGTGCTTCAATAGTCACCCCTACCCAGCAGTATAAAGGACTGGTGCCCTGTTCAGAGTACATGCACGTCTGCATTCTCAGAAATCCAGAATAAGCTCCAGACTACCATGTGACTTAAATAAGATTAATACAGCAAAGTATATATTAAATACTGCAGTATTATATATTAAATACTGCAATTTAGTGCATTACTCAGTTTAATAGATTACATGGCATGAAACAAAAGTGAATGTACACTTGTGTGTACAAATACTGTATATTAAACTGGATAAAAAGCAAATGTTTAAGTAAATGTAGGAGTAAACATGGAACATTACTACTTACCTCTCATTTTAAACAAGTCTTTTAAAATTAGGGCTAAGCTTCAGTGGGGCTTGGAAGTTTGTGATCAGTTTAGGAAATGTTAAGTACTGTATTTCTGCATAAGTATAACCTAAAACATAATCAGATATTCACACAAGTCCTGCATGTAAATAAAAAGAATTAAACAAATGAGACAAACATACTGTATTGGTCATGTATTTCTTAGAAAAAAAGTATGATATTACTTATCTGTAAGAAGCAAAACATGGTGAAACTTTGCTTTCAGTGTCTGGTGTTACCTCCTTGTACAGCAATAATTGTAGCTGAAACTATTCCAGTAACTGTTGATCAGTTTTGCCATCAGCTTGGAGGAATTTTATTCCATCCCGCCATGCAGAACAACTTTAATTTTGGGATGTTGGTGACCATCGTCACATGAACAGCTTGCTTTAGGTCATTCCACGGCATTTCTATTAGTTTAGGAATTTGACTTGGTCAGTACAAAACATGTACATAAATAGTACAACTGTATATATATATATATATAATTTTTGGTGTAACATCTTGTCTGCTTAAGGTTGTTGTCTTGCTGCATGATCCATATTCTCTTGAGACTGAGTAAATAGACAGATGATCTGACATTTTTTAAAGACTTTGCTGGTATAATTTAGAATATGATAAGGGGTTCTTAATAAAGGGCTAAGTGTTTGCACACCAATTGCTTTGGCTGACACCCCTCTTTAACCCTTTCACTCACACCTATATGCCTTTATCAGTATGATTCATTATGATAAGTCAGTAAATTTAAGTTTAAATACTCGTATGTTTAATAAAACAATATTCCTAAATACAACTTTGTGCAAAGTTATTATAAATAATGCTCTATTAGAAAGGGGGGAATAAATCATGTCTCTTTTAAATACACTGTTGTTTGCAGGGGGAGAGGGGCAAGAGAGGCAACAGGGGGGCCAAAGGGGATAAGGGAGACCAAGGAGCACCAGGATTAGATGCCCCTTGTCCTTTGGTATGTGCTTTGTTCATTGTGCCATATCAAGGCTAAAGGTAGCAGTTGCACTTGGACTGAACATCATCCGAGTAGCTACCTTAAGTCTTGGTGTAATACTAGCCTAACAAATTCCCATAGGGATTCTGGGCTTCAGGTCTTCAGTTAGTTTACTTATTGGCGAAAAAACAAGAATTTTTAAAGGAAACAATTTTGTGAGTGCCTTTAAGCTCAGTAAATGCTTTTAAAGCACTATTGAAACTTGAATTATAGAATTAAGACATTGTGCGGGCTCCAGAAACCTTTATGGGACTTTCATTTTCAGGACACACCGACAAGAAAGGAATACCCTGCAACTTCACTTACAAGAACCTATTAGTTAGGGGCCTTTACCTAAGAGTATCAAAATCAGTTTGCACACCTCAGACCGGCTTGACTATGAGGTTTAGCAGTGTCCTACATGAGGCACTGTTGTGAACAAGGATGTTGATGTGGTTAATTTCATGAACAGGGTTTCCGAGGCTTTAAAGGGGAGAAAGGTGAACCAGGCTTACCAGGCCTGGATGGGCTGGATGCCCCGTGCCCAGTGGTATGGAGTTCTGTCTCTCTCTGTTCTGTCCTTTATTTGTTTTTTTTTTATTTTTTGCATGTTGCATGTTCAATCAATAAACCACCTTTGTGTAAGGAGCATTAACACCATTCTTGAGGGACCCAGTGTGTGTGTTTTTCACTCCTAAAACTCCTATTGAAAATTACCTTGTCTGGCATTAAGAATCACTGTTACGTTGAAATGATTGGTTTGGGAAGACTGCTCTAATGTATACTCACTGATAAAACAATAACACACCCAGATAGAAATGTCAGAAACGTCTTTGAAACTCTAAAATTATGTGTCACACTTATGTCAGACAAATATGTACATGAATATAGGTGTGGTTTGATTAGACACTGGGTCTTGCTACAAGACCATTCTCTAGCTGTTGGAGGAGTTGGGGGCAGTAATTCCATGACAGCATGCCTAAATCCTGCCTTTGCTGTGGAGAGACACGCTACCCCAAGTGCTGGTGTGATGATCAGAACAGTCAATCACCCCTAGTAAAGGATAAAGTTTTCTCCAGTAAACTTTTACTTTTGCTTTAATATTGCACTTACTTACATATATCATCATTAGATTCACAAGTTTAATCAGATCCCAACAACTCTTGGTGCGTTATTTTTTTTTTCGTTATGTTTTGCATGTCCTTATTGTTCTAGTCATCTTTTTCATCTAGTATCACTATTGAACGGTAAATATGTCATCCTTAGGCAAGTCTTGCTCCTAATTTATTTTAAATATGGTGAATTTAGCAATATCTATAACTATTCAAAAAGGGAGACTATTCAAAAAGGTTTATGGATTTAATTATTTAATAATACTCTGCTCACTACTTACATGTTTGTACACTTCATACACTGCAAACTGCATTGATGCTAGTTTTGGTCTAACGGCGACACTGCTTCAATAGTTTTTTCTTGAGTGTGTGTGTGTGCGTGTGTGTGGCCGTTTAATGTGTTTAACTGAATCTGTATCAAGTATCAATATGCTAAACACTAATCTCACACCAGGTCCCTGTGGGTCACGAAAAAGCTGTTCAACCTGGAACCTCTGAAGCATTGCATACAGAAATTCATACAGAAGGGGCATGCATTGTTGGAGAAATAAAACCTTTACCTATTTTATAGTATACTAAATTTCATCTAAATTAGGGAACTGATTCCTCAATCACAATTTACATGAATTGTCATAATAAAAATCAATGCTTAAATGTTGCAGTTCAAATGTCATTGCGTAAGTGCTTGTAGTTGTTGCTTGCATGTTCTTTACATTTGTTGTTCTTTTGATTCTGTCTGAATAACAATTGGGTCTCTGTTTCTCAGGGTGATGATGGTCTACCAGTACCAGGGTGTTGGAATAAAGTAAGTTTTTTGGGGGGGGTTGTGTGTTTGTGTAAATGTCTTGCAGTGGATTTAGAGTAAAGCATTAATTTGCTTAGTGTATTTTAGCTTGCCTGCAAATTCATTCAGTGTTGTTATAAGCTAACACATACAAGATATTTTTTGAAATTGTAAAAAAGATATCCATACCTAAAGATATGGGGCATCATAGCCTGTTTGCACTACCACAGACCCAGATTTTGTGGCCTGGAAGAAAGCTGGGGGCTGAAGGAAAATTAAACATGACATAGAACTACAACTAGGAACACCTGCCCAGCAGAACCTAAGGCAATCTATGATATGTACATGTAGCAGACTTGAAACAGAATACTTTGCTTACTTTCTGACTTTTAACTGATACAACCTTGGTATACTACCTATGGTAGTTTTATAGACTAAACAAACTCAGTTCTCAATGCTGAACATCCCCAGTTCATGTCTATGTCTGTCAATGTTGGTATGTTTGTTTGTTCTCATGCGAGAATCTTCCATATATCGGAGCTCCCCCACATTCCAAGGGGCTAGAACTGTGGTACGGCCAGCAGACCAGTGGTGCTATGTTAGCTTTTTTGTTGTTACATATGCTTATAGTGATTAACTATTATTGAAATAAATTTTAAAATGTTCAATTTTTAATGAATTCTGTCTAAGAAATGAAACCATTAACATATTTATGTTGTGATGTGCCCCTTGCATGAAATAACAGTTTTTTGTGCTTCTTTGTTTTGCAGTGACAATAATTCCGGAATGCCTTGTGTGATTGTAAATAGAATATTTATTTTTGTACTGTTTTGCTATTTTTACATGTTTGGAAAAAAAATCGAAAATCATAAAAATACTGACAAGACATTTGTACAGATTTATTTTTATTATTGTTTATTTTTTATTACTGGTAATATTTTTATATACTGGATTTTATACTGTGCCTATGTATTATGTCAGAATGTTTTGATAATGCAAGAAGTATAATGTGGAAGCAAATGCATGATATTTGTGCATTGTTTTAACTAATAAGTGCCTATTAACTTATTTTCTAATGGTGTTTTCGATGAGCTGTAACAGACCCTACTGCACTGATTAGAGCAGTTGGAATTATGAATGGGCTTTCATGAGGGAACCCTAATTTCAAAGATTCAAACTGACACCAAAAGTTACATAGCACTGACCAACTCTGTAATGTTTAATGTTTACTTCAAGCTAAAAGGGATTATTTAAAGCATTTAAAATAAAACATTTAAAACATTTACCAGCTTAAGAAATTTATAGCAATTGCTGTTACATGTTTTATCTCCAGTGCATTAATTATAGTATTTGTACAAGTGTGGCCAGTAAATATTTCTTCCTTGAGAGGACTTTCTGTAACAATCCTAAGGAGTTATGAAATGAATGGATAAATTGGGCAGGTTCAAGTGGATTAATTTCTATGCAAAACATGATTATTTTGCCATAATAAGCCATATCTAGATCCATAACATGGCAAGAAATTGATATTTGACTAGCATTGCCATGTTAAAATAGTGCCAAAGCCATGTTACACCGCAAAAAGTTATGAAAGCTTTTTATTTATATCATATGTACAATATAATGCTGCTCACTGAGAGGCAAGCTGCTGCATTTCCCCTTAAATTTGTATGCCATTATTGTACCTCAGAAGTGAAGAAAGTAGGAACTATGCAGTATATACAATTTATATATTTTATTTACATAATGCAGTAATTTAAGGAGGGTCCTAAGCTATTATTTTTGTTGAATGTGTGTGTTGAAGGAGTAATATGTTTGAACAAATGAGTGCATCGTTTGGTAGTTGCTGCTTGATATGAAAGGTTCTGTCCAAATTAAAGTTTGCTTGTTAATACAGTATCTAACTAATTCATTATTGATCTGTGATACCTCATGTTGTTTTATCATGCTTACCAATAATGGCTACAACAATGATCAATGATAATGTAAAACATATCAATGAACAAGAAATGCAAATAAACAGTAGTTTAAAGCATATTGTTTTAAGTAAGGACTAATTCTTTATACTACCATTTTGCATACAGTTTAAACATTTTATTGCATTGACTAGGTAATGCTTTGATTTTTCATCATCCAGTAGAAAAGTGTCCAATACAGTATGTTCTTAAGCTCACATTGCTTTTGTGTTTGTATTACACTAACGTTTTTGTGCTAAGTAACTTCCAATTTAACTGCCGCAGAGATGGACAAAATAATGGAATTGAATAATGGAAACATTACAAATCCTGGGTGGTTTGTGGCGAAACGTAGTTCTCTACTTCACAGTCTGCACTATAGAACTAGTAAATAATGTTTCTATGTGGTGTTTGTGAACGCTGTGGAAGGTCATTTGGTTTCATGGTGTTCATCTAACCACTTCTGAGTAACGTTGTTAATTCTATGGAGTCCAGTTTTTAACCATGTTGTGCGTACAGTTTTGTAAAAACGCTAACAGTAACATTAACATTAGGTAAAGTAGTTTTCTTTTCATATATTTTTTTTTGTAGATCCTTAAAAACTGTAATTATCTTTGTGACTGCCTTGTAGCACATATTCTAAAGTCTCTCATTGAGCTTTGATATGCAACCACTTATCCTCTGGGATTATTCGGGTTGCTTGTCCTGGACATATGGTGGCATGTAGTTTGACAGTGGGCTCTAATACGGCAGGAGCTCTTTGTTTTTTCTGTTCCCCTGTTAAGTTTTCTTGAAACTCAGTTGTTTGTCTTTGGTGCTTATTGTTGGTCCTCTTTAAAACTGATGCTTACCGCTAATTGGCAACCAACCACATGCAGTGTTTTTTTTATTTCACAAATAGTCTTTTTTCATGTGATGCTTCCTTTATTTTGTCCACCTTCTGTAGGGTTTGGTATATTAATTTGAATGAAACAAACTCCTGACACATTTTTAATGAGCACTACTGGAATTACTTTTTTGTTTTATTGAAAGGGTCAGAATCCTTTCCAGTTGGCTAAGAAGTAACACATGGAGACACACCAAAGCGTGATGAGGTTTTATTCAAAGTTCAATGAAGAAACTTGAAAAGGAGATATTTGAATCCAATGCGTCGGTGCGGGTCTTCCTGAGGGCTAAAGCAAGCTTGATGTTACCAGAAAGCGCCACACAGTGGCGTAGGTGAATGCCCTTCCCTTTGAAAGTGCAACGTGAGGAATCTCCATTGCCATTGTTCTGTGCTCTCTTTACAGGAGAAATGGCTGGAACAAAAATAGTGTATCATTTCTCTAGTTATTATACACTTTCTTTTATCTTGTTCACTATGTGAAAAGACGTGGAACTTTTGTACCATTTGTATTGTTTCATTGTATTGTTCATTTTCAGTTATTTGACAGTAACTGTGATTTGAAAACTCAGTGCAGCTCACTAAACACATCAACTTGCTGTTCATGGCTTTCCAGAATAACAAGCAAAATAATCCTTTGATGATTCCTGTTTTTGATATTTCACTGCCTTTTGTCATTCTGAAAGTTATAGAAAGTTACAGAACCACTGCCTTCATAACAGATTGACAGCTCCATTTACTGTGCATATGCAATTTTAAATGTATATATAGAATGCTGTTTCATAGTAAACTAAATAAATATAAAAAAGGAAATACTGACAATGTGGCTTAAAATTATGTGCAGCTTTACACCATCATTTGGAGTTCTCATAACTTTAAATAAAGATTTGTTTTAGAGCACCCATGTTAACAATTTGTTTTAGAGCACCCATGTTAAGGAAAATCTGCTCTAAATGTAATTTGGCTGGGCAGCTAATGTGTTAGTTGATTTCTGAATACTATCCAAATTATAGTTTTAACGTAAATAAAAAAGTGTTTTTTCATTCAACTGGTCACACAAGTCAGGTCTTTTTAATTGTGATCCTAAAATATGGGGCTGTGTGCTATAATATTTTATAAAGACTCCTGTTTATGTGGATAACCTATTTCAGAGAATCATTCCTGATGGCATACTGTATTTTCTGCCTGATGAAGACATTTATCATAAAAATGGGATCATTTCGATCGCCATCTAAACATTGTCATAGTTTAATTGTATGACATCTGTAACCCAAAAGCACATAGGTTAACAATAATAAATTTGATCAAAATAAGAGATTACAGCAAAACAAATTGGTTGCTAAATGCATTTTAGAGTACATATTCTAACATAAGTCAGTAGTGTTAACATTTTAGTATTTCAAACTCTATATGTTCTGAGTGACTAACTTTTTGTGAATTAACAATCAAATTAGTGCTCTAAAATTGTTACTCTGAAATAGATTTGTAGATAATTGTGACCGAACTGTGCTTCAGATATATTCCTAATCAAGTGATTCATCATCCTATAACAGTTTATGCACAATTTTAATGTTGTGTGCAACTGTTCAATGTCATGGTTTGACCATAAGATTTTCCTGGAAATATTATATACTATATTTATTCCCATTTTTCACATATGCAGTTTTTGAAACAACATCCACTTTGACATGATATGAAGTGATGTTTTTTGTTTTATGCCTTTATGTATTAAACTGTTTTGATTGTTGATTTTGCACATGCCATGTCTCATGGTTGCGAAGTTTGTACTGTATGGACTTTATTCACTAATTTCCCTAATGAGACGATTTATTGTATTATTTCTTGATCTTGTATTTTCTTTGCACATTGTACCTTTTAAGTAATGTATACTATAGGGTATTAATTATTTTAAAAGTAATTGTTTATTTAAATAAGTAATGACTATTTCATGTTTCCTCTAATATTCTGTAGGTTATATAACTTCTTTTGTACAGCATGATGTATCATTTACTGCTTAATTGGTGCTTAAAGGTTTGTAAACCCTTTGTAGTTATACTATATTTCTGCCAAATAATAATGACAATAGAATGACCTTAAAATCATCATCAGATTTTCACATAAAACTAAAGTAAAGAAAGAAAGTCCAGTTAAACAAATGAGACAAAAAATATTATACCTGTCATTATAGGTCACTGTGTATTGAAGAAACTGATCCAATATTAAATATTTCTTAGAATAATAAGGGCATATTGCAAAAGTTATTGGGGCATCCTCTTTGTATTGATTTTAAAATATCCCCAAATTTTTGTGTCTACCTGTGTCCATATAGCTGACTATGTAATCTTTAGCAAACTGCATTGTTCAAAATTCTCAAGATTGTGGACTCATAAACAATAACTTGTGTGAGAAATGTGAAAAGAAAAAGTTCCTTTATTACCTTAAATACTATTACACACATTACACTTGGAGTGATGACTGTGGATTGGTGGGTTAAAAACTGTTTAGTAATGGTTTTGTAACCATTAACATTCTGATGAGCATGAGATGTATTTTTTTCTGAGCTCCTCAGTTATCTCCTTTACTTGTGCCATGTAATACTTTCACAAGCACGGTCTTGTGATGCTCAGAAAAAAAAATATATTTTTTAAATGCAACAGGGTGCCTACTCATATCTAATATACAGTGCATCCGGAAAGTATTCACAGCGCTTCACTTTTTCCACATTTTGTTACGTTACAGCCTTATTCCAA